>CAUYPK010068084.1:0-64849 GCA_963574355.1 Loris lydekkerianus | reverse complement strand
ATGCAGCCTTAAAGAAAGATGGAGACTTTACCTCTTTCATGTTTACATGGATGGAGTTGGAACATATCCTTCTTAGTAAAGTATCTCAAGAATGGAAGAAAAAGTACCCAATGTACTCAGCCTTACTATGAATCTAATTTAGGGCTTTCACATGAAAGCTATAACCCAGTTACAACCTAAGAATAGGGGAAAGGGGGAAAGGGAGAAGGGGGCGGAGGGAGGGGTATTGGTGGAATCACACCTACGGAGCATCTTACAAGGGTAAGGGTGAAACTCAGCAAATGTGAAATGTAAATGTCATGCTACGGTAACTAGGAAAATGCCAGGAAGGCTATGTTGACTATTGGGATAAAAATGTGTCAAATGGTCTATGAAGCTAGTGTATGATGCCCCATGATCACATTAATGTATGCAGTTATGATTTAATAATAATAATAATAATAATAATAAAAGAAAGTGATGCTGCGAAGAAAAATCAAAATAAGTTCTCTTAATACTGAGAGTTTGATAAGGTATTGAGACATACCAGAGCAGAGGCAGTAACACTCACTATGTGCTAGGCTCTTAGTAGGTAATTTAAATAAACATTTCATTCTTCTTTAGTCTTCACAAAAAAACACCCTATGCAATAACTACACAGCTGTCTTTCAAAGATGTTACCTAGGATATACTTTCATTTTACCACTTTCCATAGTGGCTTCTATAGTTAGGTAAGTTTAAAATAGTATGAAATATCATTTTACAGACCCCCAAAGTATACTAGAGGTTCCAAGAACCAAGGGCAAGACCTGTTTCTACAAAAAACAGAAAAAAAAAAAAAATTAGCCAGGCATAGTGGTGTGTGCCTATGGTCCCAGCTGCCATTCTTCTGTAGCAAGAAAACCTATTTAATTTGAATTCGGTGCGTCCCAAACTAATTTACTATCACAGCACCCTTTGTCATTAAGCAATCATTAATACGCAAGGAATATGTTCCATGGAATACAGCTGGGAAAATTTAACTTATTCCAATGATTTTAAAATTGTTCAAAAGTATATTTGGAATTTATCTTCCTGGGAGTCAGTATATAACCACATTAAAAAATGTATTAGTGTATGTTAAAAGACAATCTCTCAAATGTAGCTGTTAAGGCAAAGCAATATTGACATTTTTATTAGGGATTAATATAAGAGTACATACTATTAGGTTACATTATTTGTGTTTGTAAGGTAAAGTCCAAAGACTGAGTTGTAGCTGAGTCCTTCACCCAGGAAAGTGTGCCATGTTTACATTTTGATGCCCCATCAAAATGAACAGTTCTCTAATTAGACTTTCTATTCATCAGACTTGCCTCTTGGAGACACTATATGGTTCCAGAAATTAAATTTGCCCTTAGAAACATGGTAATTTTCCTGCAAATGTGATACTTAAAGCTATGTCATTGGCTTTGACAGTAACACCAGATGAGTTTCAAAATGTCTTTAGCAATGGCAGTATCATTAAAAAATGTCTTGTAAGGTATTATTTTGAAAGGAATTAAGCATTTAACCAAATAAGTACTTACCACATGACAAGTACTATGTTAAGTTTTGTGAATAGAGATGAGTAAGACAAAACCAGTCTTTGTGCTTGAGGACCTCAAAATCTTTTGGGAGAGACAAATAATCTTTTGGTTATTGAATACATAATTTAAAGTATTTCTTAGAGGTTAAAATAAAATCATTTCTACTGGGAAGAAGGGAGGCACATAACAGAAAGGCTTAAATAACTGATAAGATGGCATATAAACTTTTATTTAGCAGGAGCCTGGGAGGTAAAAATGGGGGAGAAATAAGGCTGATAAGCACACAAAAAGGCATAAGTATTAACAAGGGGTGTCACATCTGATAAATGATGAGAAAATTGTGAATTTTGAGGTTAAAATGGGAACATATCACTTTGGAAAAATTAATAGGTTATGAAGAACTATGTATGCTAAGCAGACTATCCATGTGGTAATGAAGGATTTTGTCCTTGAAGTTCAAAAGCAGATTTGTTTTTTAATACAACAAACCATCCCAATTATAAAACAAAGATGCAGCTTACACATCACTTCTCCTGTCAGTCTTTCATGATATCCCTAGGCTTGTTACATGTGTATTTTAATTCCAGTGTGCCCCGTGCCCCAAGTACATGTCTTTATGACACTGATCGCACTGGATTATAATTTTATATTTCTTATTCACTTGTCTATCTCTCTAATGCAGTGGTTCACAGTTCCTGTGGGTTGAGAACTGCTGCTCCAAAGAGACTATGAACTCCTTGAGGTCAAGGACTGACTTTCCTACACATTCAGCACTTAAACTAGTGTCTGTTTAGATGGTCAAAGCTCAATAAATGTCTGCAGTATAAATGATTATGTTTATAGCGAAAGACACGACAGATACAAAATTTTCAGCTTAAGGCCCAACGACTGCCTAGGGCTCAAGATAGTTTTTAAAGATATTAAATACTTAGCATATAGTTGGTAGCTGGAGTCAAGGGAATAGATGTGTGTTCTCACATAGAGTAACTAAGATTACAAGAAGACCAAGGAAAGTCCTAGGAACCTTGGATATTTAACATGTTAGTAAAGAAGGAAGCTCTGTCATGTTAAGTTTCTTAAGAATTACAACCTGCCAAGTTGTAATAATAAGATTATTCTCATTATATCCCACCTATACACTGACTCGAGATCAACAGCCTCTGTGGGAAACAGCACATCTGTTAAGTTTATTTCAAAGGTTAGTGTTTTCTATATTGTATCAACATTTTCAAGGAAAAATACCTCTAAGACACATCTTTTCTGAATATGTGAAAGGTCATTATCTGTTGTTAACATTGAAAGGATACGTGTTTCCTTGATTATGACATCTCTTGTGGCTTGGTGGAAAACCATCTGGTAGAAGACATAAATTATCTGACATACAAATTCATCATCTTCTTGCTGAGCTGAAAAGGAAATACAGACTTCATATGAGAGAACAGTATGTGTATGTACCAAATTGAAAAACATGGTGGAAAGTAACAGAGAATGAGAAAAACTAAAATGGACAAGGAGATAAGAAAGAAGACATTGAATTAATTTATGTATTCCTAATGTAATATGGAAACACTTACCACCACTTTTTTTTTGTTTTGTCCATCATAAGAATTCTTTAAACCATTCTAATTTTTTTTTTTTTTTTTTCGACCGAGTCTCACTTTGTCGCCCTGGATAGAGTGCCCTGGTGTCATAGTTCACAGCAACCTCAAACTTGGATGCAAGCAATTCTTTTGCTTCAGCCTCCCAAGTAGCTGGGACTATAGGCACTTGTCACAAAGCCCAGATATTTTTAGAGATGGGGCTTGTTCTTGCTCAGGCTGGTCTTGAACCTGTGACTTCCGGCAATCCACCCACCTCGGCCTCCCAGATTGCTAGGATTACAGGTGTGATCAAACCTTTGTATTTATAATACTGACCTCACACGAAAAAAAAATTCTTGAAAAGGATCTAAGTTTTTGGCAATTAAACTATTATAAAAAGGCATTTTCTTTTGTTGAATAATGTTCACAAAATTACTTTTTATATATTGGCATAAAATAATAAGTAGTTTAGTCTAAATCTAATTAATTATAATAGTAAAAAATAATGTTATGTAATTATAAAAGCTAATTAATAAAAGCTTAATAACATACAGAGAATAACAGAATAGCTGATGTCCATATGTAATGGAAAAACCATAATTATTTATGGGAATCTAGTTTTAAGTAATAGTTATAAAATTTGGTTTACTAATAGCATTGTTTACCATCAACTATAGGTAACAGTTCATTGATATGTTAGAAAAATATTTCTTTTCTTTCTTTTTTTTTTTTTTTGTAGAGACCGAGTCTCACTGTACCGCCCTTGGATAGAGTGCCATGACGTCACATGGCTCACAGCAACCTCTAACTCTCGGGCTTACGCAATTCTCTTGCCTCAGCCTCCCAAGCAGCTGGGACTACAGGCGCCCGCCACAACGTCCGGTTATTTTTTTGTTGCGTTTTTTTGTTTTTTTTCTTTAGAGACAGAATCTCACTTTATCGCTGTGGCGTCACAGCTCATAGCAACCTCCAGCTCTCGGGTTTAGGTGATTCTCTTGCCTTAATCTCCGGAGTAGCTGGGACTACAGGCACCCATCACAATGCCCAGCTATTTTTTGTAGCAGTTTGGCCGGGGCCGGGTTTGAACCTGCCCAGGTATATGGGGCAGGCGCCCTACCCACTGAACCACAGGCGCTGCCCTGAAACAGCTTTCTAGAATAGATCAATAGTTGTGTAGAATAAATTGTGGGCTTCTTTAAAGTCCAATATGACCCAAATGATCTCCATTATTAATTTACCAAAGTACTATTTACCCAAACAAATTGTGCTGAAATTCTCACTTACTCTCTTCGTATATAGTATTCTCTCACTTAACCCCAGGGGTTTTAATCTTGAAAAGTTATATACTTCTTAAAAAGAGTATTATGTAGACTCTGTGATGATCTCATGTCAGAGAACATAAAAACATAGTAAACCAATCTGAGCTAATTCTCTCTTTACAAATGTATCAGCTGTCTCAATTAAAATCCCTATGGAACAGCAATTCTGGGAAGCAGGTCATTTTGCTTCAACATTCTCCAGCTCTTCACAAAATCTTCATTCCCATTCTGTCAAATACACTATCTTCATTTTCACCTCCCAACTATCCAGTTTCTCTTTTAATTATTTCTGATCTGAAAATATCTGGCTCTGAGACAGGTATATCAAGGTTAAAAAATATATATCTAAATAATTTTGAGAAGGAATACTTTAAATGTAGGGGCATTATCTCTATCTGGCCTATTTTTAAAATGTAGTACATTAAAGAACTGGACATGAGTTTTAAAAAACTGTCAGAGAAAAATGTGCATGGGATAAATAGGCACATCATTTCATTGGCCATATCTAATAGTCAAGAAATATAAGTAGGCATTCAACTTCATTCGTCATTAGGGAAATGTAAATGAAAACCAGAATGAGATGCCAGTATGAAAGCTACTATTAAAGAGACTGATAATGCCCAGAGTTGGATGTGGAACAACTTTCTGCATTACTGGAAGGACTGAAAACTGGCAAAACCTTAAAAAATAGATTATTATCATTGATTAAGGCCAGACACATGAAAACTCTGTGACCCGGCAATTCTACTCCTAGGTCTGTATCAGAAATGAGTACGTACAATTACCAAGTGAAAGGTTTAAAAATGTTCATAGGAGCATAATTTATAATAGTCGTCCTCCCTCCCCAAATCCAACCCTACTACCATCAATAGTAGAAAAAATAGTGATACACTGATACAATGGACTTCTTATATACAGCAATGAAAATGAACAAACTTTTGTATATAATATAGATAAATCTCACAAATATAAAGTTCAAAACCAACCACAATTAATGTATT
This sequence comes from Loris lydekkerianus, assembly GCA_963574355.1. Lineage (NCBI taxonomy): Eukaryota > Metazoa > Chordata > Mammalia > Primates > Lorisidae > Loris > Loris lydekkerianus. Next base: position 59,405 of record CAUYPK010068084.1, on the reverse strand, counting down.
AGTGACAAAAAAAGATAAAAACCATTTTTCAAGTGATAATGACTCCAAGGAGGAAGAGCACTTCTAGGATGCTGGTACTGTTTTATTTCCTATGAGGGTAATGATAACTTGGTGTGCTCACTTTGAAAATTCATTGAGCTGTATAATTTAAATCCATGTATGTTTCCTTAAATATGTTAACATATCAAAAGTCTATTAAAATTAATATAAAATGCATATATATTATGCTTAGTATAATAAAGATTCAGATGAAAGAGTCTTCTTTAGTCATATCATACATTTTTAACTTTTATACTGTTAGCTACTTTTAACATGTGAGATCCTAGGGAACTTGTCCTAATAAAATAACATTGGATTTAGATTAATTTTGTATGTAATATAGAGAAAAAGTGAGCTTTTGCACTGTATGGGTAATACAAATCCAAGGGGAAGATGCTAGGCCTGCACTGTCCTCCTTACCAATAAGCCACTATAGTTAATTAAAATTAGAGTAGATTAAAAATTCAGGTTCTCAGTCCTGACAGCCACATATAACCAAATGATCTATATCTGCAGTGTACTGAGCACTGCAGATATAAAACATTTTTATCATCACAGGAAGTGCAGTGGACAAAAATCCTTTTGATCTAAAAGGGAATATGATGTTTAGAATCAGCTTCTAAATGAACTTTCTTACTTACAAATCAAGATATAAAAACAGAGTTTCACAAAAGAGGATGTCCAACTCAAACCAACATAAAGCTCAACAGAAAGAAGAAAAGTGATAGATTATAGTACTCTTCCCTTAGCAGTGGTCTCCCTCCACCTTGGTTTCAGTTACCTACAGTCAGTGAATCTGAAAATAATAAATGAAAAATTCCAGAAACAAATAATTTCTAAGTTTTAAATTGTGTGTCATTTTGGGTACATGATGATATCTGTCACCATCCCAGTCCACTCTACCTGGAACTTGAATCATTCCTTTGTTCAGTGTATCCACGCTGTATGCATACCTACCCATAGTCACTTAGAAGCCATCTAGGTTATTAGATCAATATTGGCAGTATCATAATGCTTGTATTCAAGTAATCCTTATTTTACTTAATAATGGTTCCAAAGCACAAGAGTATAAATGCTAGCATATTGTTATAGTTGTTCTATTTTTAGTTATTATTGTTAATCTCTTAATGTGGCTAATATATGAATTAAAATTTGTGATAGGTATGTGTAGGAAAAATATAGTATACAAAAGGTTCAGTACTATCTGTGGTTTCAGGGATCCACTTGGGGTCTTAAAACATATCCCTTACAGATAAGTGATGACCATTATATTAGTTGTTGAAGGTTGGTGAGGGGAGAACACTATCTGAAAAATTGGTCCCGAATTGTTTTACTGTAACATTCTTACTTGGTAACCTAAAGCTCTTTGATATTACTATCCAATCCCAGTTAGCTCTATTTAATTCATTTTTCTTAACTATATCATTTAAGTTGCTATAAAATGATTAATGTAACAAGATAAATACTATTTTATGATTGCAGATTCTACATTTCATATTTGAAAATTTAAACTAGTAATCTGTTTAGACATAGCATGACAGTAAATTAAGATTATTTACCATTTAGCAATTCAATGAGTGCAGGGATTATTCCAGATTTGGCTAGCAATGCAGCACAAGAGTCATCCATGGATACAGTACCAATCATTATAACTACTTCTAAAACAAGGTCATCTTCTGCAGCACCTAGTAAAGTCAAACCACAGAAAGTTTTCATTGATGTCTTGATCCAAATGCATTTATATTATCAAAATTTTAATGCAAAGAAAAGATAATCAAAGCTATGAAATCAATTCTTTTAAATTGTTGATAAATTTATTTTTTTTCTAAATTTTCAAGCTCACTGATGACAGTTCATGGTGATGGGGGCAGCAGAGAAGTGGAAATAAGTCTCTGACAATATGATTGAATGACAATGGAGACAGAAAATAAAAGACTCATTTGAATGCTTCAAATAACTTTGTGATTGTGTGTATGTGCACATAGAGGTGGACAGTATTTGTTAATTTTAAAAAAGCAGCATTTAATCCCTCCTCCCCCCCCCAAAAAAAAAAAACAAAACAAGAAAGGTAGAATAGGAAAGGGAAACTAATATTAAGAAAACAGTGTTAGGAGAAAAAGAAGAGAGTATAAATATAAGAGATCCAGTGACTACCATTCTGGGAGCACAGGGTTGTGGGAAGAAAAGTTTTTTCCTAGTATATAATACTGTAGTCACACAATACTGCTGTAGCAGTCTTATCCCCAACAGTAAAAAATAACTTAGTGATTACAAAAAAGTGAAATACTTAGCACAAACCTGGTTTTAGTTTATCCTTGAGGTATGGGACCAACTTGTACTCTTTAAGAACCAATTCCCAGTCTAAGTCTGGAATGGTCAAATTTGCAAGAGTTCCCAAACATTCAATAACAAATTCCTCCTCCTCATCATTAGAGATCTGGGCTGCAAGATCCCCAACATAATCCTGAACAAAACAGAAATTTAGTACAAATTTAAAATATTTTTTATTTAGTCTAATAATTAACCAATAGAAGTCTAGCAATTTAACTCACAGGAAGAAAAAAATCAGGATCAAATGTGATTCTCTGATTTTAAGGATCTTGATCTAAATGCTAAGAAAGCCTATGGTGAACTGGTGAAAGGCATGAAGGCTGCAGTGGGGACGTTAAAGGGAACAGAAGTAGGGACTGCAAAACAAAACCAACGTGGAAATCTAGGTTCATAATTCTAGGAGCTGAACTAACAAAGAAGTCTGTAACAGAAGAGTCGATTTGCATCAGGAGTTAATATTTGGTGAGAATCCAGTAAGAGTTATATTTTTAACTATAGCAATTTAAATCTTTAATTCTCATTCGATTTTAATAGAATGTCAAAAATTATATTTACAATAAATAAATTTTTAGTTGGTCCATCATGCTGGGAAATGTTTCTAATCATTTTCATCAGCAATGGATCCTTGAACTTCAGAGCCCTCTTCATGAGCATCTTCAGCCCATTTCCTGAAATAGAAAGTTCCCCCAATAAAATTAAGGTTTTAACTTAAGCTTAATAAGTTTTTGTTTAATTTTCAAAAATATCCACAATAATTTATATCAAGTAAAATGCATAAATCATAAGTGTACAATTTGATTATATAGATACATGTATATACTTATGCAACCCATACCACAGATCAACACATGGACTATTTCTATCCCCTCCAGAAAGTTCCCTTGTGCCTGTTTCTCTCAATTCTGTTCCCCAGATACAATTACTTTTCTTCTGTCCTCTTCCTCTTCTCTTTCTTATTTTAAAATACATCTTAGTTTTGCTGTTCTAGAACTTTATATAAATAGAATTACAGTGTATGCTGTTTTGTGTCTGAAATATGCAGCACAAGTGTTAAAAAAAGTAATACTTTTGACCTAGAAAAATATACTTTTAGGAATTTATCCTAAGAAGATAAAATGAAAAATTGTAAACAATCAGAGAAAGGATAATTACTGCAGCATTTCTTGTAACAGAAAAAAAGTGGCAATAAACTGTATCTAAAATAGTAAAATAAAATCCTTTCTTGGACAATTTTGCAGCTATCAACAAAATTATGTTTTATAAAAGTATTTAATCACAAGAAATGATATTATTCAGGATATTACTAATATTAGAAGGACACATAACTATATATAGAAGAAAAAACACATTTTATATTTAAAAATATACAGAATCACTACATTAAAATTTTACCTATGATTATCTACAGATAGTAGGAGTAAATATTTTAGTTATTTACTCTTTGCTCACTTGCATTTTCTATAACAAATACATTACTTTTCAGATAAGGAAAATAGTATTAGATAGACTCTGAAACATTATAATTTATGACGAGCCATTTTACCATTTACTGTTTCTAATACTATTTTAGAAACAGTAACCTAATACATTAGTATTTTATCACTCTACACTGTAATGGACAGCTTTACAAATAAAAAGTGTCATTTTATCTAGAAAATGTTTACAAAATCAAATTTCAATAAGGCTGACTGTGGTTTATAAAAATGTTACTGAAGGGTAAGTGTATCCACTCATGACATAAGAATATTTTATCTGACCTTTAAAGATTATAGCCATAGGAAGAAACTATTTGAAAATAAGATGTACATATCCACTACAATTCTTAATTCCTTATTGTCTATTTTCCATCCTCTGCCAATTACCAGATTCTTAAAGAGGTTACCGTCAAGCTCGAAAGCACTGACCTTCACAAATAAGCTGTACATTTCTCTTATTAGCAGCAAGATTAATGCAGAAAGAAATGAGTTCCAAGTCAATTCGTTCATCTGAACATTCAAAGAGCATCTTCATTAACTAATAAGAAACACAGGGCATATTTTACTCAAAAAAACAAAAAGAAAAAAACCCAGAAGGAATATTTCATCATAATGTGTTATCTTAGATTGTACATTGGAAATAATTTAATACAATATACATTCTGACACATAAAACTGGCAAGCTTTTACTGTTCAATAACTAAAAGAAGAGTTAAGGAAACATTAGATGCTCTGCATTAAATATAAACTTCCAAGTGCAGTAGAGAATACAAGAGAAATAAACTTCTGCTTTAAAGAATTAAAAAAATATTGTTTGGAAGCAGTGAATTCCAAGCAAAGACAATAGCTCACAATGCAGGAAAGAACAGTACTCTACTGAAGAACTAAAAGAAAGTAAGCATATTAGAGAAATGGAAACAGTGTTGATAGGTAAGAAGGTAATAGCCAGAACATGCAGGATCTTGAAGTACTATGGTAAGGATTTGGGGCTTCATCCTAGGTCTAATGAGAAGCTATTAAAGGATCCTAAACAAAAAAGTGTCAGGAAAAGATCTGCATCTCAAATAGGTCTGGCCAGGAAAAATGTAGATCGAAACAAGAAAATGTTGGAAACCATCTAGGAGGCTAAAGGAAAAGTAAGTATGTCTCGAGTAAGTCTGGAAATGGGGATAAAGATAAAAGGATTGATTAGAGATATACTTAGAAAGAGAACCATAATGAAATTTAATAACTGGCTAGATGTTGGAGTTAAGGGAGTGGAGATGTCAAAGATAACTTTTAAGTTTCTGCGATGAACATGCCGGGTAGTGCTAACATCTACTGAAAAAAGAAAGCTTGAGTAGGAAAAAACTTTACAGAGAAGATAGTGATTTTGGTTTTAGGTATATTGAGTTCAAATTGCCTATGTGATAGTCTAGCTAGACATTCAGTAGGAAGTTATAAATGCAGGCCTGAGTTTAGAAGAAACATTTGGACTGTAGGTACAATTGTAGAAATTGTCACATGATTGATATGAGTGATAACTGAAGGTTACATGGTCAACACATAAAAATAAGTATTTGTGTGCTAGCAATGAACTGGAAACCAAAATTAAAAACCCCATACTACTCCAATTGTTAGATAGAATTCTAACAAAATGCACTGATTGTGGTGAAAACTACAAAACACTGTAGCACATGAACTGTTGGCATATATCCTGTCCTTCCCCAGAGGGCAGAGGTTTAATCACAAATGTCACCATTAATGGAATCTCTGGGTAAAGAATCATTAACACTTAATAATGTTACAGAATAAACATTCTATGACAAAGAGACAATAATATTAATTTATTGTATATATTTAACAGATTTCACTCTCTGCCAATAACAAATTACAAATAAAATTTCTAATATCAATTACATTATAAATAAAAATGTAGGTGATAATCTTCTAATAAATATAATTATGTTTTTCATACTAGAATTTAAAACTTACTATAGATTTCTTCCAAACTACTACTGACATCAAGAAACTTTTTTACAATAATGAAAATCTGTTGTGTTGAAAGAAATCCTTTAATAAGACAAAATACTTATTGCTAACAAAAAGTATTTACTTCAAATCAACCTTTGTAATATGAAAATTGCCCTTAAAAATGCAGTTACTGGTAATTTTTTTAAAAACTGGTGATTTTGAAATTAAATCCTATGTAGAAATAAATAAGCAGGAACCAGATTTTTAAAAATTAATGCCTTGAAAACTTATCCATCTCCCACCTCCCCAATCAAGAGAAATTAGGACTAAATATGAATGGAATGTATAATGATATAGAATTAGTTTTCATAATAAGAAAGAGAAACAATTCAATTTTAATTAGAGCATTCAAATTTAAAAATAGTTTAGTTCAAATTCCACGTGCAACATTATATCTCTGATTGCTATCATGGCACTTCAAAAGTAAGTATAATTGCTGAGAACTAGGAAACATTAAAACTAGATTTTTTTCTGTTTTAACCACATCCATTGTCATCTTTTACTAATTTAACAGGAAAGCTTTAAAAGGGCTTCAGACTGTGCAATGAAGAGGCAATAGTGTTCAATCAGACAAGTCCCATATTGAGTATCAGATACCAAAGACCCATGACTGAAATCACTGTGTCTAGACTCTCTGGCACCTGACTTCACTTATTTACCAGTGACCAGAGGCCAACCCCCACAGCTCTCTGTATTCCCATACACCTCTACCATCCCCAGCCCCCCTACCCACACATCTTTGAATGATTATTCCAGAACTGTGCATGCCTGAGGAATCTCTTCTGACTGGCTACTCCCTAACTCTCCTGTTTGAAGTGATGTTCTGGTTTCTGAACTTCAGCAGATAATGGCAGGCAAGAGCAAAGGGGGCTGTCAGAAAGGACGTTTACCAGCATTCAGCTAAAAAGAAGCATGCAGATCAAAGAGGGGCCAAATAGGACAACTGTGGTGGAAAGCATGTGGATCACTATGAAGATTCTTGCACATTGTTCTAGGGTGAAATATTAAATAACACTATGACATCACTACTTAACCATGTACTTTGGCCATTCTATTAGCAATAAATACTTTTATAAGCATCTGGATGGCATTTGCACCTATTTAAACAAAACATGCATCTCAGAGGTCTACATAACAATGAACTGTTAATGTGTACTTTTAACTATTATTAGAATGCAACCATTAACTCCTGGTTATCCCCAAGTATGGTTACCTGAAACAATCTACCCACTGAGACCATTAAGATCATGTATAAAGAAAAAACTTGACCCGGCCCCCAAATTTCACAGAATAGTGATATAATAGGGGAAGAAAATTAGAGTACACTGGATAATTAGAGGCAATAAAGTACAAAGGAAGCAAAGCAATATAATACTGGGAGAGATTATGAGGCATGTTGTATATATGATCACCTACTCTGGATGTTAAATATTTTCTAAAAGTGAACTCTAATCTAATTATAGATTTATCCTATAAAACACATATAATCAAGGCAATATTTAAATTGGGCCATGAATGGCCTCCAAATGATAAGATTTTACTAAGAATATCCTGCTTTTGTATAGTGATTTACAGTTAATAAAGCACTTTAAAACATATTATCCAATGTAGTTAATGAATATGACTATACTCCACATTCCTTTTGATCACTGGAATGATTATGAATCACTAGGAGCCACTGTTTTTTTCTCACCTTCACACTCATTTTAGGCTTGTCTTTGAAAAATTCATTTGTACTACTTGAGTATCTTTACTAAGCAAAAAATTAATGTGCATAATTTCAAGAAGAATAGAGTATTACATTAACTCTAAGACATTCCAACCTTGGATATGCTTTTTTTAAATAAGTAGGTTAATCAACTGCTGACACAAAAGAGTATAAAGCCTTACTGACATAAACTTACTTCAAGTAGCCAATATCCATGAAAGGAGTATCTTCTTAATTACTGAAAGAAACTTGGAAATTTCATTGAATTTCTGACTTGCTTTCTATGACTATTTTATTCTGTAATGAACCTGGCACTGGGTAGCAAAGAAAACATTATCAACTTTTCCCTAAATACATCAAAACTGGGCACTGTAAATTACAAGTTAAAGGCAGGATAGTACTTTAGGAACAAGAATATTTTAGAATATAATTTTGTTTCCTCAAAACATTGCTTCACACTAAAAGCGTCAGGATATTTACAACATAATTTGGTAACATAACCCCACTTAAGAGCTAAAAATTTAAAGCAAAAAAGGTAGGAAAACCCCCCAAAACCTTGACCCCTGAATAAGTTTTAGAAAATTTTGTTCATGAAACAGAGATCACAGATATTCTAAAAACATCAGTGCTGACATGTTTGATGTTAGAAAACTGTCATACAAGAACACATGCATAGAAATTGTTCTTGAAATGTTATGTATGGGAGAACTTTCTACTTACAAAGTTTTAAATTGCAATAATATCAATGTCTAAAAAGTAATCTAGACAGACTCTTGTTTCTGGTTTTTTCATTTAAAAAAGTTTTACATTTTATATTTGAGATTAGGATAACTTCAAATTCAAAATTCAGCATAGTTAAGTTTTTTTTTTTTTGTTTTTTGTTTTTATTTTGTATTTATTTTCATCTTTTATTTACTCAGCAAATACCTCTGAGTACAACGGAATGTGGATACAGCAGTGGGGGAGACGTGCATAGAACTCTTCCCCATGAATTGCACAATCTATTAAAAAAAAAGATAGTTAAACAATTAATTACAAACAAATAAGGTAAGTATGAGAAAGCTTAAAAGGCACGAGGAGCCTAAGGGAGGGATGAGGACCAAACATACTGTGGTATCCTGAATGCCACCTTGAAACAGAAAAAGGACAGCAAGTACATATTAAGGAAATTAAGTATAGATGCTCCCTGCGACAAATGCACCGTACTAAAGCAAGATTTTAATGGTAAGGGAAATTGAGGGTGGGGTAACTCTCCTTATTATGTTGAAAATTTTTCTGAAGTTCGCAAATTCTTATAAAAGAAAAAGGTCTTTTTTAAAAAAATATAATTCCAAGAAATAGAGGATGCAAGATGGCACCAATGGCATTGATTTTAATATTTTCAAATCTAACAATTTAGTAGCTTGTGCAGCAATTGGAAGAAGACCCTCTACAAGTAAAACAAAATTAACTAAATAAAAGCAAACTTAAAAAAAAAAAAGGAAGAAAAAACTGCAGGGAGAAACTGTTCTTGTAAAATGTCAATAAGGACAGGTAAGGCCAAAACAACAGAGTAACAAGAGGTATGTAGGTAAGACCTCCATGCAGGAGCAAGCTGAGGGATTACAAAGGAAACTTCTGATCATCAGCATAGTATGTTTTCACACTTTCTTGGTTTGCATTTATTTTTCTTTTATTTAACGTTATTCTCTTTAAAATCTACATCTGGATATAAACAACCTCAGCAGGAATATTATTCTTTTCTGGCTGCTCTCCAATTCATATCCTGCAGTCAATGAAGTTCTGATTCTAAATGGGATTGGGAAAAGAGCACCCTTTGAAACTGCAAAGCAGAAACCTTTAGAACATATGGAGTGAGACCATAGTAAATCACCTGTAATCTCCCTTTGACATGGCTACTCTTTTATTGGAAACTTGTTTGACAAAGAGTTTGATTATACTTCTCATTGGCTACAGACTGGCATGCATTATCTTTATAAGAAGCTCTGTCTTGTTAGATTAAGATGTGCTATATTTTCTCTCAGCAATGTCTATTTCCTATAAACAAGCATAATTATCCCCTGGTATAAAAGTCTAAGAAATTACCCTTGAGAATTTATTAATTTTAAATGGCATGTAGGTAAAAGGTTAACATTCTGAAAAAGCAAATTCAATTTTAGAATTATTTCACCAGTCTAAAATAAATAGAAGGACAGATAATCAGAATTAAGAAAAATAAATTATGATCTATTTGAAAAACTAAATGGGACTTTATTATGTCACTATCAATCATTTTTCAAGTAACATACATTTTATAACTTTGTTTAGGCTTATAAGGAATTTTCTAGTACAAGTCTTAAGAGGAATTACTTCAGTAAGTATGACTTGTTCATATTCTTTTAATGTGTTTTTAAAAATGTTATTTTTATTGTACATTATACATGCTGGTATTTTTATATCTTAGAAAAATCTTCTACAAAGATGTAATATTAAAAATCAGCACACAGTGCTTTAATCATTAGATATTCAAATTAGTAATATCTGATTTAGTAAAAATGTCACAATAGTCATTCTGTGATTGTTAATTCCCTATGAGAAAAATCATGTATCTATGGAATCTCTACCTTTATAACAGTCCATGTTAAAAAAAAAAAAAAAAATCAGTAAACTCTTTCAAGACAAACAGACCTACCATATGAAATAAGCAACTAAATCTTAGCAAAAGTCTTTCCTGAGAACGGTGCTATAAAAATGAAAGAATTTTGATGAAGCATTTTCCCATCAGAGAATATAAAGCAGTTAAAACTATCAACTATAAACAAAATTAAAAGGTAAGTTGCAAACTTGAGAAATACTTGCAATGTGACAAAGAGTTAAAATAGTTATTATATACACTGATCTTATTTTCTAATGATAAAAATAACAACATGCCAACAGAAAAGTTGTGGAACACAAATGACTTATAACAGAATATAGATAGTAAACATGAGAAAATGTCCAATTTCACCAATATTCATAAAAATACAAATAAAAAATAATAAAATACATATTTAGACCAAACATTCAGTGTTAAAAGTGAAATGCTAACTGGAAATACAAATTTATTTTGTATTTATTTGTATTAATACCTTTATTAGAAGGTATTTTGACTAAAACATGTCAAAGACAAGAGTGTTCATATCGTTTGACTTATCATTCAATTTTTAGACATTTAAACTATAGAAAAAGTCAGAGATGCGAGTAATCATTTACAAATGTGATATTTATTCCACATTATTTTCATTTGCTTACGTGTTATGTAATAAATTGAACAACTATAAACATGCAATTTATTAATAACAGTATTTATATTATGGTACATCAGAGAGTACTATATAACTATTAGGAATAATTTTTGAAGAATTTGGTGACATAGGAGTATATTCAAGGTTTACTACTAAAGTAATATACAAAAATTACATATACTATATAATTTCAATGTATTATTATTTTTTAAATAGAAAAATGTATATAGAAATTTTAAAAGTTTCTTTGGGTTTGAGATAACTAAGTTATTTTCATTTTTATATAGTTCTATAGTTTCAAATTTTATATAACAAATTTGCAGTATTTATAAGAAGTTTTTTTTTTGAGGAAAAGGATACTTGATAAATCAAGAGATGGGAATAAAAAATATATATATATCTTGACTGTTTTTCTCTAAACACTTAAACCTCTTACCTGTGGTATACAGTCAGTGTATGCAAACATTGATTTAACGCGGTCATCCATGCTTATGTGGTAAAGAACACACATTGCTATTTGTTTGTAGTTTTCATTGCCTAGGGATAAAAAAAATCATGGCTATGGTTAGATAGATATAGATATAGACATTTTATGGTATAGCATACTTAAATTAACTCACTAAAACTTTTAAATTACTGAATTAAATCCTTATATAAACTTACTCTAGAACAGTGGTTCTCAACCTGTGGGTCGTGATCCACAGGAACTGTATTAAAGGACCGCAGCATTAGAAAGGTTGAGAACCACTGCAAAGTTTAGAGCATACTTATGATGTCTGTGGAAACATCACTAATTTCCAAGACAGAATTTCTAGTTTGTAAAATATATTTTTTAAAAAAGAAATAATCTATAACCCTAAGTGTTCAGACTTTATTCACTGTATTATCCTAAGTTCTACAAATACAACCTGGCACAAAGTAGGTATGTAATTATTAATTGTTAACTGAATAATAATTATAAACATTTACTGCATATCAAGAGCCATACTAAACAAACTATACGGCATTAAATCTTCAAAACAAATCGGTCAGATGGGTCTGATTATTCCTATGTTTCAGATGAAGAACCTAAAGCACAGAGAAAAATAACTTGCTGTGTAGCCTCATAAGTAGTTGAGCAGAAAAATAAACACAGGCCTCTCTGATTTCAAAATCTTTACCAGGTTATGGTGCAACACTACTTTTAAACATTATATAGTAAGGTGAAACTCTATACTAAGTAAGATATTAATATCAGGTATAAAAGACTAATATACACTAATATTGTGATGGAACAAAATAAAATTTGAAAATAAAATTGTTTTTAATTCAGATTTTAATATTTTGCATCTTTAATATAGTTTGGCTAAAATCTATTTTCTATTACTGACAATAGCGTAAGAATAACTCCTTTGGATAAAATTAATACAATAAAATAATTATAATGTTTGTTAAATGAACAGATACTAGCAAATATTTTCACGTTATTATAAATTTACTTATTCAACTATTTGGAATATAACATCTGAAAGAAACACATTTTATAAGTGAAATAATATTTATTTTTTCTATTTTGTGTGTTCACATAGTAATAATTTATAGAGAAATTATTGAGAGTCCAACGCAAATCATTTAAGGTAAATTTCACATCTTTATTACTGACTACACAATCTATAAAGAAGAAAAAAATTGAATTAGAGTTAGAGAGAGAAGTTCTAAGACCAATGACCTAAATATAAAGTTGAGGCTGGGTGCTTTGACTCATGCCTGTAATCCTAGCACTCTGGAAGGTGGAGGTGGGTGGATTGCCTGCGTTCACAGATTCCAGACCAGCCTGAGGAAAAGCAAGACTGCATCTCTAAAAATAGATGGGCATTGTGGCCGATGCCTATAGTCCCAGCTACTCAGGAGGCTGAGGCAAGAGAATCACTTGAGCCCAACAGCTTGATATTGCTGTGAGCTGTGATGCCAAGTAAGACTGTGTTTCAAAAATAATAGAAAATAATATTTAAAATCTTAAGACAAAGACTAGTAAGTCAGAAGCATCCATAATAACCATAGAAAATATAATATAACCATAGAAAATATAATATTTATACTAGTTATTTGGGGATGAGAATTTTATTTGAAGGAAGTATAATGCAAAAATTGTGAAATTACTCCAAATAAGAGAAAATTAGAGACAAACTAGGTGTTCACAATTACAATATTTTCGGTCTCGAGATCAGAGCAACTGAAATATATAAGCTTCAAAGATTTTCATGTTGGATTTTAATAAATCACATTTTTCCATTGTTGAAGATACACATTTATACTCATTATAGTGTAAAGAACATTTATCATAGGAAAGACTATCTTATTAATATATTTTTCAACATCAATGTAAAATCTTAAAGATTAAAACTGAATGTGAGGTAAGGAATGAAATAGGAAGCTATCCTATGCTTCAAGGAAAAATTTATAAGCTGCTGATGTCAATGAAAGTATTCCAAAAAGCCAAATCCTCAGGTGGAGCATCATTGACATAAGGTGAGAGAAAAAAAAGGATTGCCTTAAAGACAAGTAATCCACTAAAAACATAACAAGGAGGATCCTCTAGGCAGGCGTCCTCAAACTGCAGCCCACGGGCCACATGAGGTGGTGTGATTGTATTTGTTCCGTTTTGTTTTTTTACTTCAACATAAGATATGTGCAGTGTGCACAGGAATTTGTTTATAGTCTTTTTGTTTTAACTATAGTCCGGCCCTCCAATGGTCTGAGGGACAGTGAATTGGCCCCCTGTTTAAAAAGTTTGAGAACCCCTGCAGAGTTAATGACATATGTAGCTTCCAAAGATCAACTGAGTAAGGGGGTATGTTTGAATAGATAGTATAGAGAAGAGACTCAAAATTATAATAATTTCTAATACTCAGATGAATAACATGTAAAAAAAGTTCATAGATATAACAATAATGTGTACTATTTTACACAGCAAAACTAAATGTCTAGTTTCCCAAAGTAGGATTAATTCTTTAGCCTGTCCGAATTCTGCTCTTGTGTACTTTCTCCTTTTCTCTTCGCACTTATGGCCGAAGGTGAAATCTTCCAGTAGTTCCTAACTCTCTAATATCCTCTCTTAAAAAAACTAAAACAAAAACCAGAATGTCCCCAATTTCCTATAATCTTTACATAAAATGATCAACATACTCACAAGTTTCTAACAACTAAAGGACGAAAGGAAACAGCAGCTCTAGGGAGACAAGGGAAGAGAGACAATGAAGCTTTCTTGTACCACAACTCTGAGAGAGGGGAAAAGAGATAGAGCTAAACAAACTATGGTACTGTTCCTAGTACATGATTAGCATATACTACATATTAGGTTATAAAGTATGAAGCATCTGATTTCCTAAACTACTAAGTTTGACAGTTGATATTTTTAACATTTCTCCTTGACACTTTTTTGTTTTTAAATTGTGAAGGTACATCCTCATTCTTTCAAATGTATATTTTGGCTTGTGATTATCTTTCAATTTTTTTTTAAGAGGATTTCTATGAAACCATGGATAAGTAAAAAAATTTATGTTATTTTCAAATGAGTTCCGTCATGGAACTAACGAAGCACTGACAGCTTGAAATATCAATGAAGTGTTTGGGAGGTGTAGCTAATGAACACATAGTACATCTATTGTTTGGAAAGTTCCATTCTGGTGATTTTAATCTTGAAAATGAGCCACATGGGAGACCTGACACCAAGGTGGATAATGATGAGCTAAAGGCTATCGTCAAACCAAATCCATCTTAACCTATGGGTGAATTAGCAGCAAGGTTTGATGTTACTGTTCTAATATTGGACCATTTGAAACAATTCAGTACCATAAAGAAGCTGGATATATGGGTTCTGCATGAATTAAACATGCATCTGAAGAGAAACTGTCTCGAAGCTTGCCTTTCTCTCTTTTTTTTTAATTTTAGAGACAGAGTTTCACTTTATCGCCCTCAGTAGAGTGCCGTAGCGTCACAGCTCACAGCAACCTCCAACTCCTGGGCTTTGGTGATTCTCTTGCCTTAGCCTCCCAAGTAGCAGGGACTATAGGAGCCCGCCACAGCAGCCTGCTATTATCAGAACATAAAAGTAGACTAGTTCTAGACAGGATTGTGTTATGAATGAAAAATGGATTTTTTTTTGACAATTTTAAGTTTTTGGTATAATGGTTGGCTAAAGATAAGTCCTGAAACACAGTCTACAATTAACTATTCATCAAAAAAAACCTAATAATATCTATTTGGTGGTCCAGTGCTGGTATTATCTACTACAACTTCATGTAACCTGGATGTTCAACTGGACAAAATGATGAAGATGCTTACAATTAAGCAGCCAAGATTGGTCAACACAGACAGCACAACCCTCTCACAAGACAGTGATCGACCATATGCTATGCAAATAATGCTACTCAAACTACCGAAGCTGGACTTGGAAATGTTCTGTCATCCACCATATTCCCACACTGCACCAACAACCGCCACTCCTTCCTCTTGCAAGGAAAAATATACAGTTTTTAACAAGCTGTGGAAAAGGCCATTTGTGATTTCATTGCTACTCTTTCTAGGCTTTTCTGCTGCCAGCATACACAGGCCACCTACCATTAAGATGGCAAAACTGTGTTGACAGTGTAGGCACTTACCTCGATTAATTGTACTGTTTTTTTGTTTGAGGTATAATAAACTAAGCTTTTAATTAGAAATTGAATATTTCATATTTAATGACATAGTATTTTCTCATTTAGCCCTTATAACAATTGAATACGTAGGTACTATCTTTGATTTAGAGATGAGGTAATAATGTTCACTAAGATTATGACTTTCTCAAAAGGAAACACAGCTATGAATCTGAGATTCAAAGCTACATCTGACCAAAGCTCATCCATGTACTTTCTACTAAGCCTTCAAGGATGCAGCAGAAAGAGTGAAACCAATAATGCCAAATAAATGTAAGTTATCATTATTTCTTAGAGCACAGTATAGGAAGGAGATATACCTAGAAGGGACTCTGTAGGACCTGCTGGATCTGAGGCTCTTGGGGAAGGGTGAGAAGATTGGTAGTGAAGGAGATGAAATGCAGAAATGGACTCAGATATTTATCAGAGGATCTGTGTCCAAGCAGAGTAATTACAATGGATGAAGGAAGTTCTTGATAAGGGCAAACTGCATCATGCCCCCAAACAGTTTAGAGAACTAGATCTATAGCAGCCTAAGTACTGAAACTCATTTTCACTAAATTGGATAATAACTGCTATTGATCTGTTTGATTTCATGAGAAAAAAAGGTGCTAGAAGTTTAAAAGGTGGATAGAGTAATAGAGACAGTTCTGTAACACTATGGTTACAGGCTCAGGCCCACAAGGGTCCTGTTTGGGTCCAATCCGTGGCTCTGCTACTCACTAGCTATATGGCCTTATGAACATTATTTAAATTCTGTGCCTCAGTTTCTTCATAGGTAAAAAGGGATAATTACTGTACCTACATCAAAAGGTTGTTATGTGATGATTAAGTAAGAAAATCCTGGTAAAGCCATTTGCCAAGTCTAATACACAATAAACCAATCCAATAAATATCATTTCTTATTATCATTACTATGTTGCCAATAACATTTTTTCTGTTTCATCAATACAACAATACTGCCATGCATTCCTAATACATATGTTGCTTTGTGTTTTTCTGTCCTCAAGACTAGAAATGTAGTTTAAAGTAGGTTTGAGAGGCAGCCAAGTTATATCTGAGATGAGCTAGATAGAGTTCAGAGATAAAACCTTGAGCCTGTGGTAGAGCCACTTGCTCTTCTACAGAGTCGTTTTCTTGTACAGCTGTGATATTCCTACAGTGTGGGCTTATGAGGGTCATCTTATATCCGAGGCTCTACTCTGTGATCCATAACTAAGAAGAACCCAATCAATGTCAGTCTCTCATTCTCATAGAATTATAAATTCCTTAATAAAAAACCTTGAGTGATGAAAATGATCTCATCCTCCTCCCTTTCCCTACACAGACATGGAGAAATCTCCCCTCCTTTCATGCTTCCTTATTTGTAATGGAACTTACCTGAACTCCAAAAGTGGGGAATGGTCATGGTGGTGATGGGCTACCAAGTATCACAGAGGAAAGGACAGAGAGAAGTCTGAGGACACTGAAGACAAACCTCACAATTAGCTCCTGCTCCACTTACCTTTTAAAATAGTATGTCCCAGAAAAACAAAACCTAGAAAAACAGAGGTGTTTTCCCCCATGTTTGAGCTGAGCACTGCACCAGACATCCTTTTTCTCTTTGAGGAAACAGTGTGAAAGGAAGTGACGACAAAGCCAGGAACTGTATATTGTACTGAGGGGATTATCTGACTCAGGTTGCTGATGTGTCTTCTAGATTCTGTCTGGTAACAGTTCTTCTAGAGTTCAAACAATTATTTACCAATTTATAAATAAAACTACTTCCCCCCCCTTTTATATTTGCTTAGGTAATGAAAAAGATATAAAAGGCATTTAGCCTTTTATTCAGGAAACATATGTAAGTATTTTATAAATGGTCTTGCTACTCATGTATTACATTGATGATTTTTGTTCATATCCTACTGTTGCAAATCACATTATTTTCTTTCTCCTCTAAAGAATTGCAATATATAAATCAAGACTAGTCTATAAAACACAGGTATCTTATTCACTGAATCATAAATGCTTATATAAATAATTAATTGCTTGATAAAAATGCAGCCTATAACTTCTTGGCATCTAGCAGATATCTGACAGTTAAAACAAGAGGACAAAGCATTTTAGAATAAAGGTGAATATCTAGAGAGGGAAGATGTCTGTAAATAACCTGAATTTATCTATTCAAACACAGCTGTGCATAGAAAGTGACGGCTCTTTGGCAGCCAACATTTATTATTATGACTTAAAGGCTAATTTGCAGATCACATAGCAATAAACAGCCATTAGAGAGATTAAATGGTCTATGTCAAATTAAGAGTTTATCCTTTATTGTAAGCTAAGTCTTCTTCATTCACTGGAATAAAGAATATCTGAATTCATACAAAATAAACCTCAAGAACAAAACCTATACACCCCAAATGAATTCCTCCAAGAAACAGCATGTGGAAGGTATGATTTCCCCAAAAGAATTCATGACTACAAACTATAAAGTCTTGCTAGCCAGCTATGATTCCTCTACATCCTACAAAAGGCAGACTTTTCAAAAGGGCTCCTTTAAGACTTAAAGACATCAATTATTCCCCAATGGTAAAGTAAAAACAGGCTGCCAAAAGTCCGTATGTTGGAATAGCACCAAAGGCTCTGTGAATTTTGAGCAGAGCAGCAAAAAGACTGAATATCTTGAGAACTAGGTCCTTAATGATTGGAGGTGGATTAGTCAAATCTGTTCAAGTAATAAGGGTAGGGTAGAAAAAAATGGCCTAGTCATTATGATTCCTTTGGTACTTATGGCAATAAACATGAATCATGATGAACTCACTGGCTATTAAATGCAAAGGTCATAAGTACTTCGATAGGATTTCCACAGGAATTCACCGTTAATTAGCTGGATCATTATTTGAAAGTGTTACCGAATTATCTTAGCATTTGTGCAGCCATTTCCCCAAAATTGGCCATTCCCAGCTGACGGCAGTTAATGCCTTAACAAACTGGTCATTAACTCCAGTAACTGATTTTGTGTGAATTATTGCACTTATAAAGTACATTCAAGAGTTTATAAGAAACATTGCATCTTTTTTTTTTCTTTTTAAAGAAATTTACAGCTGTAGTTCAGCTGGAGCAGCTAAAGGAGAAAAACATCAGCTCATTGGGCTGCTCTCATGATCGATTTTCTGCCAATTAAAGGGCAAAACACATGCTAATGGGTTTTGAATTCTAAGATGTCTTCAGTTTTTTCATCTTTAAAGTGATTAGTAAAAACACCATTCAGCTACTAATTTTGTATGACACTTGGGAGTTTCTATTCACAGTTCAGTCAAGCAGAAATATGAGTTCTGAACAGCAGAACTCAAAGCCAAATTTCCGCTTCTGCAGTAGACCCAGCCCAACACTTTGTGAAAACAGAGTGAGAACACAAGTTATGGGCCACATTATTAACCAGATTCTCATTCCCTTCTACACCCCATGTCTTTGTTCAAAGTAGCACACTCCCTTTGAAGTCACAAAGGCTCCATGCAAAGATAAGAGAAGTGGGAATATAAGCACACCTATATTAGAATAAAGGAGCATTATGGTGATATATTACTTCTGGAAAGTCTATATGAATACAATATGCTTCAAAAATCACAGTGTCTTTAAATTTACTATGGACTTAGAGCTCTTAAAACCATATCAATATAATGAAAATTTCATAAGCAAAAACCACCACCTAAAAGATAAATGCAACAATTATGGATCATATATGTTAACTATAACAAAAGACATATTAAAGTTATATTAGAACGTCTTTGATACGTTTCCATATAATTTTATAGTTAACTTATTAGAACATGTATTGCAGATACATAACCAGTATGAGCAGATAGTTTTACAGTTGAATTCAAATGGATCAATTTTTAAGATAGCAACTATACTGGATGGTCTTCTGTTTTATAATAGATTTGTCCTTAAGTGACAATTTAATGAAGAGTTGAGATGAATAGGTAAAAATTGGTTAAGTTTTTAACCAAGAGTTAAAGGCAAAAGTGACAGAATTTATAGGTTACAATGATCAGTATGAAAACATCAAGTACACTAAGTTCATGGACAAGTATCCAAATAATTTTGTATCCAATTACTTAAATGTATAAAAATTGATATTATAAATCTGCCATTCAGCTAAACATCTCTCTATATTGAGCTATTCACTAAATGAGTAATTTAATATCCAACACTATTGATGGTTTTACATTCTTTTTCTAGTATGTATAAACTATACATTTTTCCATATAGCTGATTTTTGACATCTTCAATTATTTTACTATCTCATCTGTAGAATTCTTTTATTATATCCAGAAAATACAACTTATTTGCAATAAACCCTATAAAACATGCACATTTGTGGTACAAATGATAAGGGTGAAAATAAAGCCTTTAACAAAGACTGCTTTCTAGCCTACAGTTCTATATCATTGACTTAATATGCTTTCCCCAAATTTTACCATCTAGAAATGGAGACACCCCAGGCAATATTCACACACACAGTATTGGAACCAGCTGGTGATAGAAGAATCTTAAGAAAAAAGGCTTCTTGATTTAATTGGGAAAACAGGAGGAAGCATAAATTTTACTGCCATTAATAACTTCAAGCAATCTTGATATGACTCTACCTCACCCTAACAGCGAGACATGTGCTTTTTGTTAAAGAGTTTGCCACGTCTGACCCCTATTGTTCGCTCACTTGATCAGGTAAGAAAACGTAGGTTTATTTATAGGATAAATGAGGCCTATTAAAATTGAGAAACAGTGCAGTAGTCTATGAGGATTTGTGTTCTGAAACAGATGTGTGAAATTCCATAACAGTTTAGTAATAAACAGGCCAAACCAAGTTATTTTTTTAAAATCTCCTTTAAATTTCTTAAAGAAACCATCATAAAGGCAGCCTAGTTTCAAAAAAAATAGAAAATGTCCTACTTGGAAAACAGTACTCTGACCATTTCAGTTTTTAATAAACAAGTCAGAAAATATTGCTCATTTCATAAATAAGACGTTTTATTTCTTCCTGATGTTACTAAATTAAAAATTAAGTCATATTAATATATAATGAAACGTGAACTTAGCATTATGGAAAAATTTCAAAGGTGTTCAGAACTTAACTTTGTCAATTTTCTTTTAAGAACATATGACAGAATGGTCAAAGGAAATAACCCTTAATTTCCACATGATCAAAGTTTAGAGTCCAACAGTATCTGCTCTGGCAATCTCTAACAATAAGGAAAATCGGACTTGTCTAAACCGGAAGAAATCAAACATTTATCACTTAACTCCTGACCTGGTCTGATTCCCTACATGCTGATGAATGCTTTCTATAGCCCTGTAAAATGCCCGGAAACCTGTATTATCTACAGGTAATTCAGACAAAAATGAATCAGGTGCCATGCTTACTCTCAAAACCAATTCTGGGCCTAGTCACAGAATATAGAAACATTTACATGAACACCCTTGAAACTCTAAAATTTGTCTTCCAATGAAGACAATATGATCTAACATTACTCTGACCTTTTGAAATGATTTATGCAAAATGTAAAACAAGCCTGACATGTACTATTGAATCTAGTAATCCCAATTTTCCTGCCATAACCAATAACATTAATTTCCTCACAAACTAGCTGTGCAAACTGGCACAGACTTAGAACTTCTAAACTTAAAGGAATCAAAATTTATATAGATAGAAATTTGCATCAATATTTAAATGATGTCTCAAACTGTCATACTTGTATTCAGTGCCATATGTGTATCACTGACCTGTGTGGCTCTGATGATTAAAGAAAAACTTTAAGAAAAATGGCTGATGGCTCGGTGCCTGTAGGTCAAGTGGCTAAGGCACCAGCCACATACACCACAGCTGGCAGATTCAAATCCAGCCTGGGCCTGCCAAACAACAAGGACAACTACAACCAAAAAATAGCAGGGCATTGTGGTGGGTGGTGTAGTCCCAGCTACTTGGGAGGCTGAGGCAAGAGAATTGCTTGGGCCCAGGAGTTGGACGTTGCTGTGAGCTGTGATGCCACAGCACTCTTACCCAGGGTGACAGCTTGAGGCTCTGTCTCAAATAAAAATAAAAAAAAAAGAAAAAAAGAAAGATGGCTGAGCTAGTTTACATTTTAGTTAACTTCTACATAGGTTCCTAAGTTATATGTGATAGTTCTTAATAAAAGTTAAGCACATGATGAATGTTTATTATGAATCTTAATTTATAGCTATTACAGTTATTATAAATATAGAAAAGCTTAGCAATATCTGTTGACAACACTACTAATTCCTCAGATTTAAAGAAACAGTCTCATCTCTGCATTTAAATGAGGCAAGAATGTATCCCAAGGGAGAGTAATTACTAATATTGAGTTCAACATCATATGACTTTTAAATACTTTTAAAGAAGAGTTTGCCAATCTAAGCGTAAAAAAACCTGTTACCACACATTCCATCTACTAGAACAGTCTTAAACTACTTGTGGTGGTGGGCCAAGTTTTTGTCCTCCTTAGATGTCCAGGACCAGTACTTTTATAAAGCCTAACAAAAATGAAATTAAATAAAAGATACACAAACCAGAAGTCAAAAATTTTCATTATGTTCAACAGACATAGTCTTATTCAATCAAATGTTCAACAGACAGTCTTAATCAAATTGCTGTGTCTAAATCAGCAGTTCTCAACCTGTGGGTCACGACCCCTTTTTAACGATGAAAATACATTGCGGCATTAGGAAGGTTGAGAACCCCTGGTCTAAATGCTTTCTTTCAATTTCTGAACTTACTTATTACAGACCAACAACAAATAGTGAGAAATAGACCGAGTATTGGTCTGTGGACCAAACTTTATAGTTTCACCTGTTTAGAAGACTCCCATTCTGAATTACACAATTCACTGAAAAAGCTATTTAAATTAAATTAGGATGCTATTTCAACATTTAAAACAAATCTATAAGTAGGCCTAAAACTACTCAAAACTATGAAGAAAACTATTTTCTGTGTTTCTAATCTCTCATTTGACAACCATTAGCCCCCTCCCGTCTTTCCCTTCCTTTTCTTCCTCCTTATGACTATCATTTACATAGGGCTTCCTAGTTATGAAATAAATACAGGTTTATTCCTTCATCTGCTTCTCAGGCAGTCCTGTGAAATAGGCTTTTTTTATTCCTTAATTTTCCAAGATAAGTCAGTGAAGATCAACATACTCGCTATAGTGAAGGGAAGACTCAAACTTAGTTCTTTCAATGTTCATTCCTTTCATGTGTTGCTTTCATCCATTTCTCAATTAAACCACCAACCAAATATTTATGGAGAATATACACTTTGTCAGACATTGTTCCAGGCATCCTCAAACTTTTTAAACAGGGGGCCAATTCACTGTCCCTCAGACCATTGGAGGGACTGACTATAGTTAAAAAAAAACAACAAAAAAACCTATGAACAAATTCCTATGCACACTGCACATATCTTATTTTGAAGTAAAAAAAAAAAAAAAAAGGGAACAAATACAATCCCACTGTCTCATGTGGCCTGCGGGCCGCAGTTTGAGGACTCCTGTAAAAAGTCAATAAAACTGATACAACTTCTTATTTTCACAGAGCTTATAGTCTTTGGGGCCTGGGTGGTAGTGGTGGTGGGAAGTGAATGGTGCAGAAACAATAAACAAAATTTACATTCTACGGTGATTAAGTACCATCGGAAAAAATTAAAAAAAAATGAAAAAATTAAAAAAAAAATAAAATAAAAAAGGTAAAAAGACCAGCAAGAGCCAGGATTTAGTATTTTAAATAGGATAATCAGGGAGCAAAATGTAAAAGAAGTGAGGTAATAAGATATGTTTAAAACTAAGGAAGAACATTCTAGATGGAAAAGTCTTGAGGTAGGAGTGTTATCAGTTGGGTTCCAAGAATAGTAAGGAGGCTGATGTTCCCTCAGCAGAAAACAAGAGAATTACTAGAATAGGTAGGCACCAAGGTGAGGAGATGCAACAGAACACAGTAACACCTGCAGGTCATTATAAGAATTCTGGCTCTTGGGGTGGTGCTGGTGGTGCAAAGGAGTAGGGCGCCAGCCTCATATACTGGAGGTGGCAGGTTCAAACCCAGCCCCAGCCAAAACCTGCAAAAAAAATTCTGGCTCTTTCCCTATGTAAGATGGAAAGCCACTGGCGAGTTTTGACCAGAAAGAACTGAACTTAAATTTTAATAGGTTCACTCTGGGTGCTAAGAAGAAATTGTGGGCAAGGGTGGAAACCCAAACACCAGCAAGAAGACTACTATATTACATCAGGACAGAGAAGACGATGTCTAGGACCAGGGTGGTAGGAGCTTTACTTTGAAGACAGAGCTGACTGAATTATCTGACGAATTGAAGAAAGGGTAGGAGAGAAAAAAAGTCCAGAATAGTTCCTCTAGTTTTGGTTTGGTTAACTAGAAAGATGAAGTTACTACTTACTGAGTTAAGAACACAAAAACTGTGGATTTAGGTAAGGGTAAAGTGGAGATGAGGAGCTTAAGTTTGAACCTGTTAAATCTCAGATGCTAATAAGGCATTCAAGTGGTAATATGTGAAGTAAGGCAATCAAGGAGGAGGCTGAGTTTAGCTGTCTTTCCATTCGTATTTGGGAAGCTACAGTATAGGCAGAGAATTTAAATGGACTGGATGAAGTCACCAAGGAAGTGGTAAAAGAGTCCAAGGACTAATGCCCGGGTGGGGGGTGGGGTGAGGGGGGGCATTCCAATTCTTAGAGATTAAAGAGTTGAAGAGGAAGCAGAAAAGGAGACTGACAAAGACTGAGTACTTAGGAGAAAAGTACTGTGTCCTGGAAAAAAAATTAAAGAAGTTAAAGAAGAAGGGAGCTGTAACAAATGCTGCTCATAGATTGAAAAATGAGTACTGGGAACTGGCCATTGGATTTGGCAATGTGCAGATCACTGGAACTTGACCACAGCAGTGTGCTGGAGTGTTGGTGGGCGAGATGTAGGGTAAAGGTGGGAGCCTAACTGGAAAATATTTAAAAGTGTGTAGAACAATGAAGAGAAAAAGAAGTGGAAGGAGAGAAGGGAGAGGGGAGATGGAGACAGAGGGAGAAAGAGATAAGTGGACAGAGATTGTGAGGACAATAGAGAAAGAGAGACAGAGAATTCAATTCAGAGAGAGGGGATATGGATGAACATGAAAAACAGGGAAACTGAAGTTAGGAAATGAAGATATCTCTGGGGAGGCTTGAAATGGGAAAAAAGAAATAGCATGATACCAGGAATGTAAAAGAAGTGAGAGTCCACGATGAATCTTTTTAAGATGGAAGAAACAATAGCATGTTTGCATGGATGGGAATGATCCATCAGAGAAGGAAAAATTAACAATACAATACAGAAAGGAGATTTGTTGGAGCAAGAGCCTGGAATAGGCAAGAGGGAATGGGATGGGAGGGAATACTGGGATATGCAAAGAGCATGGGCTAGTTCATCCAGAAGAATGGGAGAGAAGGCAAAGTACAGACGCAGATGCATACAAAAGCATATGTGGCAATAGGAATTCACAGCCTGTCTCTACTTTTTAAGTGAAATAGAAAGCATGGTAGTGAGCTGAGAATGAAGATGACAATGGAGATAATGGATTTTTGACTGAGAAAGAATAGGAATAAAATCCTCACATAGGAGAAGACAATTGCCAGACTAAGAAAATACTGTATTATTGGCTTGGCGCTTATAGCTCAAGCGGCTAAGGCACCAGCCACATACACCAGAGTTGGTGGGTTCGAATCCAGCCTGGGCCTGCCAAACAATGACAACTATAACCAAAAAATAGACAGGCACTGTGGTGGGTGGTGTAGTCCCAGCTACTTGGGAGGCTGAGGCAAGAGAATCACTTAAGCCCAGAAGTTTGAGGTTGTTGTGAGCTGTGATGGCCCGGCACTCTACCCAGGGCTACAGCTTTAGGCTGTCTCAAACAAAACAAAACAAAACAAAACTGTATTATTAATATACAGCATTAAAATTGGTTAATTATCCAGAATTTACTCTCTGTTGCTATATGTCTACACTCAGGGTCTCCCATCTCTGTCCTCCTATACCATAGCATTCCTCCCCCAACTTCTTCTCAAAGCACTAGAGACATTGATAAAAATGATTCTCACTAGGATATGTGTTTAAACACTCAAATGCCCAAAGGGCAAGGTAGGCAATACAGCTAAAGGTCTTAAAACAGAAGAATGTGAGGGTTATTGTTTGGGGAAGGAAGAGTCTACCTAAACTTCTAAATATAAAATCTGGAAAATATATTTTGGCCAAACCAAGCATGTCTCCTAGATGAATCTGAGCTGCTAATTTGAGACTCCTGGTAAATTATTACTATCAGGAGTGTCTACAGTCAATAGAAATTTAAAGCTTAAGGAATACTTCATTCACTGTTCTTTAAAATATGGTCCAAGGGTACCTGAAGGGGGTCCACAAAGTCACATCATTTTTATAACAATACTAATATAATATTTTCCTTTTTAAATAAAAACTCTCGTCTCATAAGTATAAAGTTGAGTTTTCAAGAGGCGACACAATGGGACATCACAACAGATTGCTGATGGCAATATGAGAGCCAGATATGTTGTCTGTTAAGCCTGATTGACTTTAAACAGATCTACAAAATTTAAAGCAAGGCTATTCTTCTTATTGATATTTTCTGATTTGAGAAAATTATTTTTCATAAAAATATTTATGTTATTATGTGACAAGTTTATTATTTAAAAATGAATAAATATTAAAACTTTGAATACAATAAATATTCATAAATAAAACTCCCCATAAACAAAGTTCCATGTCTATGAGGTCCTCAATAATTTTTAAGAATGTAAAGGAGTCCTGAGATCAAGAAGTCTGAAAACTGATGCTCTAATCGTTAGATTCCTACAATCCCCTAATGGGCAGGGAAGACTTGCAGGATAGTGGAGATACTGTGGAAAGCAGTAGTCTATTTTGATTTTAAGTAATGCAAAAATTCACATATATAGGTTGAAACTTTTAGATTTTATAAGGTTTATTCTTTTAAGTTTAAATTCTTTGGAAAATTGAGTTAATATTTTAAAAGCTGACATGAAAACTGGAAACATTGTTCGATTTAAAGTGTAAACCAAATATCACTCACAATAGAGAAAAAAAGTATAAACAAACTCCAAATTGTCCCAAGGAGTTTACCAGTAAAATCTGTCATTTTTATTTTACTATTAAGTATGTACTCTGTGAAACACTGCCTCAGTCACTGTGTGATGTAACCTTTATCCCAAGAAGTGATGTTATGATGAAGCAGACCCTTCCAAAGAATTCATTTCCAATGGGTTTTTATGCTTCTGTGCTAACATTGTCCCCAAGTGTGTTCAAGGAAACAATCCTCAGCTTATAAACTTGCTTATTAAGCCAAAGCAACTGAGATGTGCAACAAAATATCTGTCTGGCGCAAAAGACACAAAGCCAGGAAGATTTAATTTTTCAAGTTACTTTTGAAATACTATCAGTATGTTCTCCAGGGTACTGAAGAATATATTATGACAAGGAATTTCCTTAGCATCTCCCAACCCAGGATATTCTGACATAAGGAAGCACTCTTGAGACACATCAAGGTTAAATGGCTTAACGACTTTTGACAAGGAAATTTTTTTGACAGATTTGATTCTTAGATGAGCCAAAAAAATCTTTAAACACTTTTAAAAAGTTAACACCATAAAAAGCTGAAAAGTAAAACTAAGCCTTTTAGGCCCAATTCAATTTGCATATAATTACATTTGCTGAAACCTTTGGCTATGACAGATGTAGATGGTAACATTCAGTTAGCAGACTTAAGAAACTGTGTCAAGTATAGGAATGACAGAACTGAAAAGATGTGTAACTTATACTGAACTAAACAGAAATAAATTTAGGAGCCTTCTGAAATCTTAGGAAAATAACATACCAAAAAATGAAATAAGAAACAAATTTGGTGGTAGTTAAGAAAAGGAAAACAAAGGAATAATTTATATGTAAGGTTTTCCATGGAACCAATTAAAATTTTTAAAACATTTTGAGAAATAACATCTTTTGTCATGCTTAAGGAAAGATCAATACTGTTCATAAAAATCAACTTGAGGCTCCGTAAAGATAGAAAATTTTAAATATTCTTTATTAATCTCCTTTTCTGTCCCTGGTATCAAAAGAAAAACCTAAATTCAAAATTCCTAAATGAAATGCTTTGAGTGATAAAAAATATTAGCATAATTTTTGGTTCTGTTGAATTCCCTCAAAGCTTCACATGGCAAAAGAATTGAGCTATAAAACAATTCCTCTGACTTTAGAAATATTTCAATTACAAAACCTTTCTTTATATATTTTTTCAGTTTATTCTCCAAGTAAACTTTGAGGAAGATTATAGAGCAATTAATATCAATCTTACAACAGCAGGGGTCGCAGTGTACTAGTCAAATGTTTTAGGAAACAAACAAGGTGATTAACTGTTCACATTGCATAGATTTACCAGAGCCTGGAAGATTCATGATTTAATGTGCGCATTCTAGTTAAAATATTCTATTATTAACTATAAAAAAGATTTTCCAATTATGGGGTCCCCAAATCATAATAAAGAAACCCTACTTAAAAGCTGATAGGAGGTCTAGTTGAGAGAGCATAAAAATTACTTCATGAAAAATTCTACCATATGCATAGCCCATAAGTATTTTTGCATATTTTGGAAATTAAGCAATTTTTGTATATGTAATGGGGTGATTCTTTAATTTAGATAGTCATTTGTCAACTTGAATATTAAACACTGAGTTTATTTCTGAAGGCAAAACCAAATTGACTACTGATATTCCACTGTATGCTCTTTAATTCCTTCTCCGTGAATACAATGAAGAAAACACACCTCAAATTCTTTAAATATTTGATCTCCAGAAAGTTATTTTCCATTTTTCTTTAAATTTCAGTTCCATGAAATCACTCCAGGTGCTTGTCAAAAAAATCCTAAAATACTTTAGATTACCTACTGTTTAATACATTAAAAATCAATTAAAAATAAAAGTAAAAAAAAAATCCAGCAGAAACAGTGGAATTTTTAAGGTTTGAAGGGAAAGAAGTCTAATCACTTCCCCTCATACCTGACATTCAACGGAGCGTCAAATCAATTGGGAACATAAAATCAATGACCCAGTAATAATTAGCATAGAAAAAAACAGAATAATTAAAATAAAATACAACATATGCACTGCATATAGAAAAGGTAAATACTGTTTAGTGAACATTTTTGTTAACTGCAGATGTTAAAATATGTAAGTCATAAATAATATATAATGTATATTGACATCCACATATGGTTATAGATAGAAATAAAAAAAAAATATATATATATATATCACATAAACATGTGAGTGATGATGGACTACAATGTTAAAATGTATCTTACTACAGACCTAGGTACAAACTGAGGTAAAAATGCTAGAAAGTCACTGCTCTAGATGAATGTTTTCAATTCCTTTAAAATCTATGCCCTCTTTAATATAGTTTCCTTATTACATCTTTTGTATTGATATAAACATGGTGGAAAAAATATGTAAGCATAGTGACCAAACTATAGATACTAAATGTATCACGGAATTACTCAATTGAGAAGTTCAGCTTATTGTGTTAGGAGTTAATAATTTAACGTTCTATACATGCAAAATATACATTAACAAACACAAAAACGACCATTCTAGTAAATCAGGATATCAATTATATACTAAACACAATTTCTTACACACTGGAAAGCCACAATTAACCAAAATAGATTTCTTCAGAGTAAAAAATGTTACAAGGTCCATGCAATAACACTCAAGAACATTACTATAAAGACAATCCATGGGAAATTTATTTGGAATTCATTTTTTAAAATATTATATAATTCAAATAAGCTCAGTTGTTGGTTTCCAAGACTACAGGAGATTAGAAATTTATCATTATAGAAGAGGAAAACTGGTTCTATAGAAATGCAACAGGTGCAGAAGAAATGAAAAGTGACAGCCAAGGAGGGGTAGGGGGAGAAATTGAAAAACTGTATGTATAAATTAAAAATACATTGCATTGTGGTGCTATTTAGCAAGTGAAAAAATCCTGGAGCACAGTAATAATACAGCCCTATAAACTAAATTATCTTCAGACTTGTAAACTTGAATAATTGATTATAAAAATAATAATAGTTACACACAGATAGAACTGTTGAACTTAGACACTCTGGCTCTAAAATCCCTGCTTTTAACCACTACACTATACTGCTTCTCAATAAAATATTAAACTCTATTCAAGGTATTAAACTTAAGAAAATATTTTAGAAACAAAAATATACTTGATTTTTAAAAGACCCACTATAGACTAGACTTTTATGGCCCCTCAAATTTCATATGTTGAAACCTAATCTTTAATGTGATAATATTTGGGGCTGGGCCTTTGTGAGGTGATTATATAATAATAGCGCAGCCATCTTGTACAGTATTAGTACCCTTATTAAAAACCTTATTAAAAACCTTAGAAGAGTTCCCTAGCCCCTTCCACCAAGAAGACAGCTGTCTATGAAAGAAGAAGTGGGCCCTCACCAGACCCTATGTCTTTTGGCATCTTGATCTTAGACTTGTCAGCCTCCAGAACAATGAGAATAAATTTCTGTTTTTAAGTCATCCAGTCTATGGTATTCTGTTATAGCAACCTGAAGGGCTTAAGACACAATACCTTCCTTTGAAATGATTAAACAACCTTAACATATAAGCCAAATGGATCAAAAAAGATCCATTTCTAGATCCATTCCTAGATATCTATCTTTTTATATGGTATGTATTTTGACAGTTATTTAACATATAATTTCCTAACATTTATTGCATTATCTCATTTAACTTTCTTATTAACATAAGCCATTATAGCCCACATACTGGAATTATGAGAAAACTGATACACAGCTTGACTTTTAAAGATCAGCCAAGAATAGAGATGAAAATTTAAGATCTTCCATCTCTAACCATGTAATATAAGATTAGAATAATACCACCTTTTCTCTCCCTAATATAAGAAAATCTGATATACTGAATCCATAATATTTCAAAGAAAATAATGAAGCAACAGTGTGAAATGACTCAAAAAGTGGTAGTTTTCATTTGCTCACCTTACTCAAAG
Organism: Loris lydekkerianus; assembly: GCA_963574355.1. NCBI lineage: Eukaryota > Metazoa > Chordata > Mammalia > Primates > Lorisidae > Loris > Loris lydekkerianus. The sequence goes on along the minus strand of CAUYPK010068084.1, from coordinate 28,756 downwards.
CTTCCTCATTTCTCCACTCCATGGAAGTTCTAATATCATCACTGCTTCTCAGTGACAGCCTAAACTTACTGTATTTTTATGTATTTGTTTAAAGGCAAACATATATCTTTTTTATTTTTTTTGGCCAGGGTTGGGTTTGAACCTGCTACCTCTGGCATATGGGGCCGGTGCCCTACTCCGTTGAGCCATAGGCACCGTCCCCAAATACCCCCCCTTTTTTGTGTGTGCAGTTTTTGGCTGGGGGCTGAGTTTGAACCTGCCACCTCTGGTATATGGGGCTGATGCCCTACCCCTTTGAGCCACAAGTGCCGCCCAGGCAAGCATATTTCTAATTGTTATGTACCCTTTAGTGATTTTGTCTTTCAATACCTATTGGACAAGCTTTTAATTTTTCAAGAGGTAAGGCCTCTCCTAAGCTCTAGACTAGTGACTTTCAACTGGTATGCCTCAATACACTGGTGTGCCATGAGAGGACTTAGATCACTAATTAAATTATTTTTGAAAGAAGTTCAAAACATAGTAATTATATTCTTTTGTTTACTCTTTTTTTGAAAAACGTGATTTAAATGTGCTGTGGAAGTTTACCTAAGGTTCAAGTGTGTCAGGAGATTAAAAAAGGTTAAAAAACACTGATCTAGACCCATGTTTCTATCTGCCTACTGAACATCTTTGTCTGAGATGTCTCTAACATGTTTCAAACTAAATCAATCACTGACTCCCTCAAATTGCCTCCTTCCCACTTCTCTATTTCTATTGCTAGCACTAGCATTATAACAGTCATTGATTTGATGACATCTTTTTCTATCATTATCTACATCCAGTCACTATGTTATAGTCATTCTATGATATCACTTTTGCCCTTTCCTTTTGTCTCATTCTATCATGGTATACAAAATACTCTTTTAAAATTAATGACAAAGTCCACAAATTCATTTATTTGTAAGTGGTATTTTAAAAGTATGGCAGAATGTGAGAATTTAAATTATACTTGCTTTTTAAAACAATGCTGAAGAGAAAATAGTTTTTCCTCTTTGCTTCCCTGACCTTCCCTAGCCTCCTTACTTTCATTCTGGTTCAGTGTGGATAAATGAAGTCAAAGAGTTAATAGTTTCTATTCTATTTCATTCTATAGCACCATGAAAAATAAATAATTTTTCATTTATTTTGGTTTTTATTATTTAGTTCCCAATGAAATTATATATAAATACGTACACATATATATAAAATGATTTCTTGTGCAGGAGGCTTTTTAATACAGAGCTCAATTTTCCATGATGTTGGAAATTCCAAAGCACTGTCATTAATTTTTAAAAGGCATACCTAGGAGTGCAGTGAGTTTGGGCAGCAGTCCAACTTGCACCATCTTATTCCTCAGGCCTGTGTCAAAGGATAAGTTTAGTAAAAGTCGGAGGGTGATGTTCAGTAGGTCCTCATGCTCACAGGGTATCATTTTTACCAATTTTTCAACAATATCCATTTCCACCTATATAAAATAATAATACAAATATGGTCAAGTTCTCTTGCAAAATAAGACAAAAAATACAAATAATTATTTTTCTTTGTTTTTGCTCTAATATATATCTATTTTTATGAGTAATCGTATGTTAATCTTATACTCCCATTTCATTCTATAAACTTTCCTGAAATCAAACTTTTGAGAAGAAAATATATACTTTGACATTACCCTGTCCTTCCCCACTTTATTGTATCAATCAGAAGACAAATAACACCTACACATAGAAAACACTCTGCATTATTGAACACCACCTACTAAGTACCAGGTCCTCTGCTAGATCAAACAAGGTCTAAACTTGACCTTCAAGGACTCCTCAGTCTAAAAAGAAAGGAGAAAAATACAACAAATAATATAAAAGTAATGTGATAAAAACTGAATGCACAAAGTGCTGTGGAAGCAACACTAACCTATACAGAAGACCAGACTTTAAATTTGGAACGAAGTTTTAAAAAATGAACAAGAATTTGTTCTCTGGTTAAGAAAGGCAATGGCAATCCAGGTTGAGGAAAAAGCCAGTGTGTAAGCTTTTGGGAACAGAAGACCTTGTTTAGGGAACTACAAATGGTTTGGTGGTTTGGTATGATCACAGTATAAAGTGTATGTTGGGGATTGGCAGAAGCTTATAAAGCCAAACTTAGACAAATCATAAAGACTTTTAATGCTGCAACAAGATGTTTAACATTATTCTACAGACATTAGAGTGTTAATTATTTTAAGCCTGGGGATAACATGGTCAGAGTAGTTCCTACACTAAGAACACTCTTGAAATCCAAATTTGCAGACATTAACCAATCAACTTCTAACCTTATAAGAAAGGCCTATTTAAGAATAGTAGTCTCAAGCCCCTTTGCTATACAGTCAATAAGTAGATGTAAGTGCCATTAACTAAGACTGGTAAATGGAAAAAAAGTCTAGGACTCTAGGTCAAGAAGGGCAAAAAAAATTCTAATTTTTGTCATGTTTGAAGTGATGTTTAGTGGATATTTGGACAGCATATAAGACTCAGGAGGGAAAGTAGGCTATAAGCAACAGTTGAAACTTTAGGACGCAGGACACCAATGAGTAAAATATGGCTATGGGCCTAATCTGGCCCACCATCTGTTTTCATTCAACCCATGAGCTAACTAAGCTTTTACATTTTTAAATGGTTAAAAATTAAATAAAATGAAGAATGATATTTCATGACACATAAAAATTACATGAAATTCTAATTTAGTTTTCATAAATAAATTATTTATTGAAACAAAGTCATACCCATTTATTTACAGATTGTCTATGGCTGGTTTTATGCTACAACAGCAGACTTGGGTAGTTGCTAGAGACCATGTAACCTGTAAAAACTAAAATATTGACTATGTGGCCCTTTAAAGAAAAAGTTTCCTGACCTTTGCTCTAGAAGTGTATGAAACTGCATCCAGAAAGTTTTAGAGTGAGAAATCGCAACGGCAATGGAAGTCTGCATTCTGAATTTTTTTTTTCCTAAATTGAGACAGCGTCTCCGTCTATCTCCTGGCCTTGAGTGCAGTGGCCCAATCATAGTTCAACGTAGTAACGTCAAACTCCTGGGCTCAAGGTATCCTCCTGCCTCAGTCTCCCTAGTAACTGGGACTATAGGTGCACACCACCATGTCTGGCTGATTTTTCTTATTTCTGTAGTAATTGTTTTGTTATGTCGCTCGTGTGCTCTCAAAGTCCTGGCATCAAGTGATCCTCCCGTCTCAGCCTCTCAAAGTGCTAGAATTACAGGCATAAGCCACTATGCCCAGTAGTGATTTTTTAAGGTAGTAATCAGAAAAATTTGGTTTTAAAAATACCTCATTCATGTCTTTTATTTACAAAGCAATGGCAAAAAGGAAATAAATTCTAAATAAGTTCACATTTTTGATCATAACCAAAGGAATTATAAATAATCTCTACTTTTCTTTCATTGGAAATGTAAAACATTTATTTATACTACCCTTTTCAAATCTTCATTGCAATCTTGCACTGACTTCCTAAAGTCCTATTAACAATTGAGCCTTTGATATCTTTTTTTTCATTTCACTCCATGCCAGGAATGAACAAAAAAAATTTTTTAAATGCTAACTTGACAAACCAATACCTGATTTTTCCTTCAGACTTCTTACATGTACTCAATAGCCACAATGCAACCATATCCTAGATTTCTTCTTTATGGAGTACAATTCCATATCCAAAGACTTCCAAAAATCAAACATGAAACCAAAAGCCAAATTTTATAATGTATCAATATAACCAATAAAATGCTAACGTAGAAAAAAATGACCAATACCAGATAAAAACCCCAGAAAATCACTTCAGACCTTCAGGCATTTAAAGAGATTAAAAGGAAACAGTATCATAAACTTTATGCCCATACATTTGGCAGTAAGATGAAGTGGATAAATTAATTTAGAGACATAAACTATTATACAAAGCTACCACTCAAGAAAAAAAATAACCTGAATAGCCCTATATCAAAGAAATTCACAGAAAGAAAATTCCAGTCCCGTATGACTTGGGAGGCTGAGGCAGGAGAATCACCTAAGCCTAGGAGTTGGAGGTTGCTGTGAGTGTGTGACACCACGGCACTCTACCAAGGGCGATAAAGTGAGACTCTGTCTCTAGAAAAAAAAGAAAAAAAAAAAAATGAAGAAGGTATGAATGAGAGGGCACCAACTAACACTGGAAATGGAATGAAGAAATAGTTTCAAGAGCTATTTAAGAGGCAGAATCAATAGATTATGGATACCAATTAGAAAGAGTACATAACAAAGAAGAGATTGGGCTAAATAATAATTCCACATATTAAAATCAGAAATACAGGAGGCAAAGTAATAAGTCAAATGACCCTGAAGTACAATTTTAGGTTTAAAGTTTAAATTACTTTCTATATATCATGTTTAATATGGAGAGATCTATTAATATATTAGAAAAGACTTTCATCCAGAAACTTCTTTAATTATTGGGAATATTAAGTAATATGAAGTATGTTTCCTAATAAAGCCATTTCAATGAATTATTGCTATTGTAAATCTCCATTCAGAATTATCTGAGTAAAGGGATAAAATATTTTCTTTTTATCAAAATATTCTAACTTGAAATGGCTAACATGAACTGTTTCAAGAAAAAGCTTTGTGAGTTACCATATCATTTTTATTCTCCATAAAAATGCTGAGTTTCTTCAAGAATGACACCACCAGAATAAGCAGCTCAAAATTGTCTCGATCAAGAGCCTTCACTAACATGTGAACTATGTTCTTGTTCCTCATCTTCAGTTCTGTACGAGTATCCTCAGCAAGATTCAGAAGCAAATAAAGAGCAACTAGAAAAGTAAAATAGAAGAGTTAAATGATCAGTACATTAAATCAACAATTTAAAAAATCATTTCTACTCACCAAGGTAAACAGATACAGTTCCAAAATGGTAATATATTATTTTTAAAATTCAGCAGGCTAGTAATTGGTTCATTAAAAAACATTTATTGCATGTTATCGAGTGGGGCATTATATAAAATGTTATCTAAAACAAAGCATAATAAAAATATTTTCATAATCCTAAGAAGAACACAGTAAGAAGAAAACAATTCCTATACTCTTGCAGCTTAAAGCTTAATAGAAATCAAATGGCAATTAAAGGTAGATAAGACAGCAAATATAAAACAAGCAAACAGGGAACAATAATTTTTATACATATAGAAAACAAGGTAACAAATTACAAAACTTCAAAAACTAAAGGCTGTTGTGTTAAGAGAGCTATAATCTAAAACATATAGTATAGCTACAGCTAAATTTAAGGATACTAGATACTAGAATCTACTTTCATATTCAAACTGATTTTCTGTTAGTTACTATAAGAAAAGACAATATGGAATTCAGTAATACAACTGTTACTAGACAGAGTTGAGATCACTATTTACTAGTTGAGGTCACTGTTTACTGGTTCCAGCCCAGCACAGTGGCTCATGCCTATAACCCTAGCATTCTGGGAGGCTGAGGTGGGTGAATTGGCAGAGCTAGAGCGAGACCTCGTCTCTGAAAACAGCCAAGTGTTGTGGCAGGTGCCTGTAGTCCCAGCTACTTGGGAGGCTAAGGCAAGAGAATCACTTGAGCCCAAGAGTTTGAGATTGCTGTGCACTATGACACCACAGCACTCTACCGAGGGTGACAAAATGAGATTGTCTCAAAAAAAAAAAAAAAAAAAAAAAAAAATTATTTACTAGTTCCAAGTAAAATTTCTTTTAGATCCCTATAATAAAAATGGTTAGGTTCGCAAAGAAAACTTATGATTGTTCCCCTTTTCAGTAAAATTTATATAATAAATGATAAATATTAATATAGCATAGAGTTGGGGGAGGAAGAAATGGTTCTAACACTAAATAGGAAATGGTACAGTTATCACTTGACATGATACAGATGATAAGTCAAAGATGTATACTTGAAGGCACACATCTTATGATTAAAGGTGTATAGTGTAGGCCGGGCACGGTGGCTCATGCCTGTAATCTAGCACCCTGGGAGGCTGAGGCAGGTGGACTGCTTGAGCTTGTAAGTTTGAGACCAGCCTGAGGAAAAATCAAGACCCCATCTCTACTAAAAATAGAAAAACTGAGGCAAGAGGAATGCTTCAGCCCAAGATTCTAAGGTTGCTGTGAGCTGTGACGCCACAGCTCTACCCAGGGTGACAGCTTGAGATTCTGTCTCAAAAAAAAAAAAAAAAAAAAAAAAGTGTATAATGTAAACTTAAAAGCAATTAATAAAATAATAACTCTAGCTAAAGTCAACAATGAAGATAAAATAGAATTTTAAAAATCTCCAATCTTTTTCTTTTTTTTTTTTTTTGAGACAGAGTCTCACTATGTCACCCTTTGTAGAGTGCTATGGTGTCAAGCTCACAGCAACTTCAAACTCTTGGGTTCATGCAATTCTTCTGCCTTAGCCTCCCACGTAGCTGGAACTACAGGCACCTGTCACAACACCCCGCTATTTTTTTGTTGCAGTTGTCATTGTTGTTTAGCTGGCCTGGGCTGGGTTCAAACCCACCATCCTGGGTATATGTGTCCAGCGCTGTAACCACTGTGCTACATGCGCCAAGCCTCCAATCATTTTTTTTAAAGATGGCTGATTAGACATATCAGAAACCAGTTCTCCTGAGAAAGAACTAAAGTTAGAGGTGAATAATCATGGCCCAAGTAGAATACTGCAGGAAGAATGCCAGAATCAACTAGAAGACACACAGGAAAAAGCTGAGGTACAGAAAAAAAGGAAGCAAGAGTTTGGCAGAGATCAACCCTCAAGGAAATTGGGAGTCCTGTGGAAAGGGTAGGCGTTTTTTTTTTTTTTTTTTTTTACCCCCCTTACCACTGTGGCAGAATGCTGGATTCCAAACTTTCAGAGAGCCCCTTGTGAGTCTAAGCACTGCTGTAGGTGGTGGGGAACTTACTGAGGGCAGATGACTAGGCTATCAGCTCAGGCATGGTTGCAGGCCTTCCCTCCTGGACCCGAGCTGTGGTAGCAGGCATCATACTAGTTGTGCACCTGTTATGGGCCTCTGTCCTGCCCAGGGAACCTCAGACCTTTTGTCATCACATTACAGGATCTACAGACATATCCCAACATCCACACAAACTGTCAACCACCAGAGATCAGGCAGACTTAGGCAGGACTTAGGGGAGTACAAGACTTTTAGATTACTAACTCTTAGGCCAGGCTCCCCTTAGGAGAAGGGAGAGTACAGTATACCAAAGAAGCCCTGGGAACAAAGAAAACCAGAAAATGCACTTGCCTCTACCCAAGAGACTGTTGCCTGTAAGATGAAGGTATCTGCACCAGTAACAGCAAGGCACAGGTACAGCACTGAGCTACGTAGTGGAGAAGAGTGGTTCCACACCAGCATCCAGGTATTACTGGTGCCTGGGCACAGACATGGAAACAGGAACTTCTCTTCTACCAACCACCCCTGCAGATGTAGCTGGCTGTTCCTGTGGGTGGATGGCATGGGTGCACTGCGACACGGCCATTCCAGGGCTTTTAGGGGTGGCAGCACCTGCACTGGCAATACGCCCATTGTACTGGGGCTTGCACAGGTGGCAGGTCCCAATCACCTCCTTACAAGGAGTTGCAGCACTCCTGCAGCTGTCTTGCCCAGGGAATCTCCGCTCTTATAATCCCACATTACTGGATCCCCCCACAAACATTCCGTAGCACCTGCCTGGAGTGTGGCAACCACAAAAGGCTAGTAGGACCCAGAGGAGCTGCAGGATTCCTAGACTTCTGGCCCTCGGGGAAGATTTCCAGAATAAGAAGGGCAAGTGCAAAGCCCCTTAGCACCCATGGGTAAACACGAGATCAGAGCACATGTTATACTTGCCAGACACCTCACTACTATTGAGCTGAATGACTGCACCTGTTCCAACAGAGATGGAGGTGTTGCGCTGGGCTCTGTAGGGGTGCCCCAGTGGCCAGGTGGCACCAGAGCCCAGAAATTGACATGAAGATGAGAACTTCTCCCTCATCACCCACTGAGGTAGATGCATAGTCATGGGGTACTGGCTTGGAGGCAATTGCACCACTGCTGATAGGCTCACGTGAAAGGCAGGGCTCATCATCCCCCCTATAATGGAGTTCAGGCAGCTACACAGCTGTCTGTTTTGGCGTGAGAGAACAGATTCTGGCCTATGTGGACATTTGGTGGAGAGCTACAATGTGCTCTAAAGATAAATGACAGCCTTTACCTGAACTGAAGGTCAAAAGATCCAGGACGGTGGTGTGACAGTGAGACAGATGACATTCCTACCCCCCAGCATGTGGAAGTGGTGCCGCCTTCTCCCACCTCCAGGCAGAGACCTGGCCACATTTAGCACAAGCTTTCTTTGTCACCCTCATCAGAGCTGGTACTTCTGCTCATTGATGGTTAGCCTGGTAGTCCAGCTATGCCCAACTTCATCCTCCCTCCAGGGCTGACTGGGGACCTCAGAGAATGGAGCATTCTACAGACCACCCCACTGCCAGAGACAAATGAAAGCCACTCACAGTAAACAAAGATCAAGCATATACCCAGCAGCCTCTGCTGAAACTGCACAACTCAATATAAAACATAAGGACAGAAGAGCGCAATGCTGGAGAACAAAATAAGCTTTCTGACTTCTGCAATCCTGGTCCTGCAGAAGGTAGAGTCTATTACCTTCTACATTGCTATTACAAAGAGCATCTGAGAAAGCTACCACATCAAGGAGCTCATACAGAATCCCTGCCTTCCAAAAACATCCAAATCAAAGCCAAATGACCAGACCCACCACCTCCGGCATATGGGGCTGGTGCTCTACCCCTTTGAGCCACAGGCACCACCCTGAGGTTCTATTTTCAATATTCTTAAAAGAAAGAACTGACAGCTGTGAACTGTGTTTCTTGCTAAACTAAGCTTTCTAAATGAAAGTGAAACAAAGTCTCTCCCAGACAAGCAAATGCTAAGGTAATTCATCACCACTAGACTGTCCCTGTAGTTAATGTTCAAGGGAGTTTTAGGCAAAGAAACAAAAAATCAATACTTATCATCATAGAAGCACATGAAAGTATAAAACTCACAGATCCTATATATCAATTACACAAATAAGACTACAGAGCAACTGGGTAAAAATGAACATGATGACAGGATCAAAACCTCACACATCAGTATTAACCTTGAATGTGAAAAAATGACATGCCCTACTTACAAGATATAGACTGGAAGAATGAATAAAAAGTAAGATCCAATAATATGCTACTTACAAGAAACCCATCTGATAGGTAAAGACATTTACAGACTCAAAGTCAAAGGGCAGAAAGATATTCCATGCAAATTGAAACCAAAAGTGAGTAAGAGTAAATAGATAAAACAGAGTTTAAATTGACAATTAAAAAAAAAAAAGGTCATAATATAATGATAAAGGGTATCAATTCAAGACGATGATATAACAATCCTAAATCTATATCTATATCTATCTATATATATATATATCTAATACTAGAACACTGAGGTTCATAACAAATGCTACTAAGAAATGAGACAGACAGAAAAACAATAATAGTGGGAAACTTCAAAACCTCACTGATAGTACTGGACAAATCACTGAAGCAAAAAATAAACAAAGAAACCCTAGATTTAAACTGAACTCTAAACATTTACAGAACATTCAACCCAACAACTGCAGAATATATTTTCTTCTCACCTACACATAGAACATTCTCCAAAGTCGAACTATGCTTGGCCACAAACCAAGTCCCAATAAATTTTAAGAAATTAAGAATGTATCAAGTATCTCCTCAGACCACAGTGAAATAAAAACAGAAATCAATACCAAGAGGAATTCTCAAACCTATACAAATACATAGAAATTAAACAACATACTCATGCATAAATGATGACATTAAGGTAGATAAAAAATTTTTTAAACCAATGAAAATAGAGATACAACATGTTTAAACCTCAGTGATACTGAAAAAGCAGCTCTGGGAGAAAAGTTTATACCTTCAAATGCCTACATTAAAAAGACAGAAAGATTTTAAATTAACAACCTAGCTTGCACCTAACAATCTAGAAAAACAAGAACAAATCAAACTCAAAGCTACCAGAAGAAAAGAAGTAACAAAAGATCAGAGAAGAACTAAATGATATTGGGATCAAAAAAGCAATCCAAAGGATCAATGAAATGAAAAGTTGGTTCTTTGAAAAAAAAAAAACCAAAAAACTGCTAGCTACATAAACCAAGAAAAAGAGAGATGATTCAAATAAGCACAATCAGAAACAATGAAGGTAACATTATAACTGTTAACACAGAAATAGAAAAGATCAGAGACTATTCTGAGTATCTTAATGCACAATCTAGAAAACTTAGAGAAAATGACTAAATTCCTAGAAATATAAAACTTCCCAAGGTTGAACTAGAAAGGAACAGAAATCCAGAACAGACCAATAATGGCTAGTGAAATTGAATCAGCAATAAAAAATCCTCCAACAAAAAAAAGTCCAGGACCAGACAGATTCACAACTGAACTGTACCAAATTTCTATAGGTACCAATCCTACTGAAACTGATCCCAAAAGATAAAGGAGGAGGTAATCCTTCCTAACTCATTCTGCAAAGCAAGTATAATTCTGATACTAAAGGCAGGAAAGAACATCATCCCACACCACCCAAGGTCCACTCCAGATACAACTAAATACTTCTGCAATGACAAAAGACTCAATTCATAAGACAAATTCAGTAAGTATACCATGAGTCACATACAACTCACGTGGCGTGCAGTGTAAAACCTAATTCTAGTACCGTGCAAGGTGCATACAGCTTATGTACAGAAAACAATAAAAAAATTTTTACTAAGTTACAAAGAATCATTTTGCTTTTGAAATTTTTATTCCATTTTTGTAATAAAACACCACTGCCCCAAGGAAAATTTTTTCTCTAGTATGGCGGTCAATGTGTTAAAAAACAAGAAAATAAGAGTCAATTAAACCCAATTCAACTGAAGAAAGGAAATAATAAAGATCAGGATAGAAATCAATGAAATAGAAAACATAAATGTGAAGAAAATCAATGAAACTATACAAGATGGAATTAGCAGCTTACTGATTACTATACTGCAATTAGAAATTGGATTTTTAAAAGGATCACTTTACAATAGTAACAAATAATATTCTATAAAGCTGTAATGAAGATGTGTTACTGGCATCAAATATGACAGCAATGGTAAGAAGAGAACAGAGAATGCAAAAACAGGCATGCACATAAATTATTTTGACAAAGATACAATCCAATTCAAAAGATAAAGGATAGTCTTTTCAACAAATAGTGCGTGAATAATTATATATTCACTTTGAAAAAAAATAAAGAACCCTGATCCATTCCTCACATCATATTTAAAAATTAACTCAAGACATATTACAGATTTATCAGTAAACCCTGAGTCTATAAAACTTGTAGAAAAAAACATCAGAGAAAATCACTGTAACAGTTAAGAAAGGATTTCTTAGATATCATACCAAACCCGTGATCCATAAAACACTACATAGGTTGTACTTCATAAAAATGTAAAATTCTGCTCTTCAAAAGATCCCTTAAGAGAATGAAAAGCCACAAACTGGTCTTAGGAGAATGAAAAGCCACTCTATACATTTTAGATTGCCTAAAATTATTAAGACAGACTATCTAGCACTGTTGAGAATGTAAAACAAGTGGAGCTTTCACACACTCATAGTGTGAGTATAAAATGGTATGACAATGAAGAAAACTATTTGGCAGTTTCTTACAAAGTTAAACATATTTCTATACCCTATGACCCAGCCATTTCACCACTAGGTATTTAACCAAGACAAAAGGAGGCATATTTTCATGCATAGACTTGTAGATAAACATTCACAACAGCACTGTAATTGCCAAAAACTAGATATATTCCAAATATTCAACAGCTGAACAGAAATAAAAAGGAATGAACTACTGGTAAAAATAACAACATTGATGAATCTTTAATAATGCGGAGTGAAGGAGACATAAAAAATATATACTACATGATTTCATGTATATAAAACTGTAGGAAAGAGATTGCAAAGATGCAGAGGCAACTTTGGGAGCGATGGAGAAATTCTTAATCTTGGTAGTTTCATAGGTATTTACATATTTTAAAGTTTATCAAATTGTGCATGAAAAAGCTGTTTAAAAAACATAAACTATGTGCATAAATAAAACACTTGGTTTAGGAACAGCGCTTAAAGTTTTACATGTTAAAAAATCAACTTAAAATTACTTTTGAAAATCTAGCATTTTCTCCAACAGGTGAACTAATATTTTAGTAATATTTTAAAAAATTTTAGTAATATTTTAAAAAATTTGGTACAGAAAAAGTGCTAATAATTCCCAGGAAATGAAAATATTTGGGGAGCTAAGTATTTCCAGGTACAATGTTAGCCAAGTAAAACTAGGAAATAAATACACAAAAGCCCCACCTCATTCCCCCTAACCATCATAAGATTTTGCATCTTGTCAATGACTGAGAAGTCATACTATCGAAGTTTTCTCTCAATAAAACTCTCAGAAGCAATTATTTTCTACTAAACAAGAAAAATATTTTGAAAAATTTTACACCAATTTCTTAGGAAAGGAACAAAATAATTCAATGTAGAAACAAGTTAGAGTTTGAGAGGCAAAGATTTTTACCTAAAAAGGCGACATGCTAGATTTAAAAATCCTCATTAAGTAAATAAATTATAAGTGTATATACTTTTAGGAGCTAACCGGGGAAAAACAAGTAGAGTGAAATTTAAAACATTATCATCCATGTTAAAAATAGAAGAACTTAAGGCATATTAAATTTTATAGAACTTTCATTTATTCTGTTAGCTTTACTAGTGTGACAAAAAAGGGAAACAAACAAATGTACTTAAGAGTTAAGTACTTGGTTGGTTTTCTTATTGCTCAGGAATTCATACCTCTTAATAGTTGTTCCTGTTTTACCACAAGCCCCTGGTATTTTTTAAAGGTTTTTTCATAATCCTTTCTCAAGGTTTGGTTTTCAGGGTCTTCATCGAGTAAACAAGTTAAGGTTGATACATATTCATTGAAGCAAAAAAAAAAAATCTACTGACAAATACTATTAATAGCACTATTACATTTTATATGCAACTTTATCTATTTTCTTTAATCAATAATTTAACTAACTGTTCTCTGTCCAATAAATAGGACTTCTTAGCCAAATGTTCATGGATTCCCTCAGAATATCCTGGGCGAGCAAATGTTTGAACCTCACCAAATACTTGAATTCCCAGAAATTGTAAGCAAATATTTTACATAGGTGCACAAGTGTATAACTTTCAAGAGATGATCGAGTAGATCCATGAACCAAAAAGGATGATTAGAGAATGACTTAGTTACTTTAGACAGATACCCAGAGCATTTAAAGGATGCAGATCTCAAGCTTTTTAGTTCCCTCTTTAAACTAGAGCTGCCAAGGGAGAAACATCTCACAGTTAAAGGGAAACAAGTTTTAAAAATTACATCTTTTGGTACAAAACAGTTCCCTGGACAGCTATAGAAATAACCAGTTACTTCATTTGACTTCAGGATCTCCAAGCATATGAGTCAAGCATATGACCCTAGAATATGAATCAAAGCAACTGACTTTGTTGAATGCTACTTAAATTAAAACACAAGGACATTTAGAACATAATAAAATAATAAATTTCAGGATAAATAATCATAATTCTGATGGTATTTTTATATCCAGTGATTCTAAGACACATTTTCCATACACTTTATCATCTCCAAAATTGGGATGTGTTATATAAGCCATGATACGTACTATGTCATAATTTAATTGGAAGCATATTTTCCTTTCTTAAGTGGTTCATAAACAATACTGAATCTTATAATCAAAAGTATCTAATATAGAAATATAACATGTCTTAAAATATCAGTTCTTGTCACCAATCACAAAGAGTATTTAATGATTACTAAAAAATCCCGTTAGTGGTTCCCTCTATACCTCTCCAGTTTACATGAATTTTGGGTATAATGAAATATTCAGGAATCTTAGCACTCCAGAACTGATGTAAAGTCTCCAAGATTATTGCGTTGTCCATATAATTGAGCCAATAACCAACCTAGATGCCAAAAAGTTATAATACACATAGAAAATTTCTAAACCTGGAATGACCCTGCTTAAGAAAAGCCAAAGCGGGTGGCACCTGTGGCTCAAAGGAGTAGGGCGCCGGCCCCATATATCAGGGTGGCGGGTTCAAACCTGGCCCCAGCCAAAAAAAAAAAAAAAAAAAAAAAAAGCCAAAGCTTGTGTGTAGGTGTGCATTTTCTGGTGTCCTAGAGTTCCAAATGACAACAATAAAAGTCTGAGAGATTCTGTACAGAATACCCAGGATTAATTTATATATCACAGCATAGATAAAATTTAAACCTCAAGGTCTGTAAAAGCCAAAATTAATGTAAGAATAGGGTTATCTTTTTCTATGAAAAGGAGTTTAAAAACGTATTACATTTTGTACAACAGAAATAATGTTTTCACTTTTTAAAGAACATCAATATACATGTTCAAAAGAAAGTTATCCACATGACTTATTAATATGGAAACCATAAACATGTCAAGACAGTGATAAATAGGCTAGGACCTTTGATCTAAAAAAATTAAGAATTAAGTTACAGAGTCATTACTTAAGTCATTATTTCTAGCTGTGTTCTTTATTTCAAGATTAATTATGATCACCATTTCTAGAGATGCTTCTATGTTTACCAAAATAAAATAAGAGTAAAACCATAAAATTTTAAAGTCTTACTAATCTTGTGTTTGACATAAATTAGGTAGAGTCTAAAAGGAATTTCACCTTAGTTTAACAAGTGCTATATTAAAAGTATAAAATTATAATATAAACACAATAAAATAATAACATGTTTTAGCTTCACAACAAGAGAACAAAATACTTTTAAACATACTGAAGCTCTAGCTAGTTCTTTCCTCACTACAGAATTTATATAATACATAGAAAGTGTTTAATCTGGGTGTGAGAGTGTGTATGTGTATATCTATGTAAACCAAAAAAACCCTCACATATATACATTTTCACATATAAATATGTAACATATTTGTGAATTTATATATTATATATGTGAATATATATCAAATGTATATATACATGACAAAGTAAAAATTCTGCTTTTTCTACTATTTATTCATTAAATTTAAAACCCTAAGCAAAAAAAAAATCTACATAAAGATGAATAAGTTAGGTTTTAAAAAAAAGAATTACGTTATAGAAGCAATGTGATAAAAATCTTGAATATCAGAAAAAAATGTGATGTTGAAAACAACATCCTTGTTCTATAATATAGCCTATATAACCATTTGTCAGGGAAGTTGTAGAAAATATTTTCTGTTGTAGGATAGGTTAAAAGAGATAATTTCTAAAGGTCTTTTCACAGGTTCTATCATTCTGTAGGCCTCTCAATTTGAATTACAAAATTTTTTTTCAATAAAAAACAAAATAGAACTTTAGGTGGCACCTGTGGCTCAAAGGAGTAGGGCGCCAGCCCCATATGCAGGAGGTGGTGGGTTCAAACCCAGCCCCGGCCAAACAAAAAAAATAAATAAATAAAATAAAATAGAACTTTAAACTAGGGTCATCACCAAATTTATACTCATTCCAATCAAAGTCATCTTAGTACTCAAAGAAGTATATAAATAGCAGTGAGCCAGGCTTCAACTAACCAAAGAATCTCAGTAAACATAATGGTGTAGCTACTAACAGAATCTCCTATCATACATCCAGCATCTTTATTACCTCCTCCTTCTATCTCATTAACTAATCAAAGTTGTGAAGAGACAAGAAGTCTAGGTCAAACTATCTTCATTTGGATAATTTCAATCTACTTCTTGACATTCAGCACACTCTTACATTGTTTCCAAGTAATTAATCAGCAATTAAAGAAAAAATGAAAATAACAAAACCATCTCATATCCATAGAAAGTTCACAGCAACAAGCAATAGAGGGTCTAAATGCCACTCTAAAAGGATATCAGCTTTTTTCTTCTTAGAAAGTTCTTCTTGCCAAAGCTCGTGTCTTTTTAACTCATGATCAATAATATTCATACAGAGAGCTCCAATTTTATAATGAGTGATAAGTCCATGAAACTGAGAAAAGCTTCAAAGAGGAGATTTTAACATATATCTAAATGAATACATTTTATGGGTACAGGAAATTTGTTTCAAGCAAATACTGATATAAATCATGTAGAAAATAAATTTTATATACATATTTCAATAAATAAATATAGACACAGCATAATGAATATTTGAAATTACAAGATTACTTTAAATATGTTTTAACATACTATCCTTACCTGAAATATAATTATTTTAAAGAAGTTATAAATTAGACACTTTTAAAAAATAATTAGCCACATATCAACTACTCAGATAGTATCAAAATAAATTTTTGATTACCATATATACTCGAGTATAAGCCGAGTTTTTTCCGGCACAAAATTTGTGCCGAGTTCGGGTTTTTCGGCACAAATTTTGTGCCGGAAAAAACTCGGCTTATACTAGAGTATATAGGTACTAACAAAACTAATAATGTAACAACACCAGACATATAATTTATTAATTGTATAAAACTGATGTCAGAGAACAAACTAGTAAAGTAGTAGTAATCAGGTTTTACGTATGTTTCCTAAACAATTCATTTATCCATGTATTTATTTAATACATATTTATTTGCTAATGCTGGCACATTTAGAAGCAACTAATTCTGTATGAATTGGCTAGAAGCTTTTCACAATGTCTCAGTAACATCTTCCCTAAGAATATAGGTGTACACTTAATAAATATGAATATATAAGAGGTATGTTTTGTACAAACCTATGTGTATATATAATAATAATATTTAATGAGCATTTATTCAGGGTCAGTATTTATTCTAAGCATTTTAACTCTTAATTCATTTAACCCTAAAAACTATTCAAAGAAGGTGTCACTATTAAATATCCAAATTTTACATGTGAGGAAATTGAGACACAGAGAAGTTAAGCAATGTAAACAAGATGAGTTAATAAACGGTAGGGCTTGGATTCAAATGCACATAATATACTTGTAGAGCCCATACTCCTAAATTATGAGTCATTCTATTACATGCATGGGTGAATGCAGACTGAATGAAAGACAGAATAACAGAGGGCAGGACAGAGAATAGGACACAGTTAGGAATAAGAATTCAGAGGCAGAGCATAGGCAGAAACACTGCAACACTGAGAGAACAAATGATTTACAAACTAAACCAATAATATACACAGAGAGCAAGAGAAAGAGAGTAGTTCTTTTATTTCATAATTTTTATACTTACCTGGAAAAGCAAAAAAAGATGTAAATTATGTTTGTAGCTAACTCAACACTTTGCTTCCAGTCTTCTCTCAGGACTCGTGCTAATGCACCAAGGGCAGTTTCTAAAGAAAAAGGAGATGTACAAAAATGATAACCCTCCTTTCCTCTGGTATAAAGGCTGATTGGTTTTAAATGTCTATTAATAAATAACAAAGCTAAGATAGACTTAGGACAAAAAAGTAGGGTGCTTCTTTCCAATACAGAAAGCTACTTGTAAAATCAATAATAGGTGACAATATAATAATTAAAAAGCCATTCATTTCTTGATTTGCATTTCCATTTGTAATGATACTACTGCGGTACTCTTTCTTTTTTCTTTTTTAACATCTGATTTAATGTATTTTATAATAGAAAAATATTAGAATGAGCATAGACAAAATGAACAATTTAGTAAACACTAGCCCCATTAGAGTAAATTAATATCTAGATAAAATTTATACACAGAAAAATAAGCCTAATATTTCACTACCACATTAAATTTATGCCAGTAGAATAAATAAAACAAATCTTTCATATCTCTGCTTTATTTTTATTATGAGGAAAGTTAATGAATTGATTAATAAAAATTAACATATTAAGTTAATATAAAGTAATTTGTTTTCAAATCAAAATTGGTATATGGCTTACCAAGTCTTAATTAAAATAAAATATATGAATGTTAAAACATAGAAATCATAATTGTCTCTAATAGGTACTTGTAATCTATTGTACTTCATGAACTGCATCATCAGTATTTATGAAAATGTTCCATACTTGAGCTTTCTGGCCATTCAGATCATGAAACAAGAATCAGCTATTTTAGTTATAAATCCAGTTAGTGATAAATTTCTTAGCAAACTAAAAAACATTCTATAATAACATGATATTATTCACATTCACAATGTAAGGCACTAGAATCATGTAAGCTTTCAACAAAATTATTTTGGAATAAAATACGTATGCAATGCACATTAACACGTCTATGCTCCAAAAAGTCCTCCCTGATAAATGATCTGGCTTAACTTTGCTCGATCCAGTAACTCAAAGGCATTTTATCATTATAATTCAGAGAAAATAGTATTTCTTAAAATACTATTTTACACAGATATATTCTTATATAATGTCATTAATCAGGCATAGGTTTAGTAACCTATTTACAAAATTTTATTTCATTTTTCTGCTTTTGTTTACAGAAAAGTCTCACTAAAAATACAGTTATAGGAACTGTAAAAAGCTTATTCAGAAATAACTAAAATAAAATATAAACTTTATAAAAGGTCAAAGACAGCCCAAAATTAACTTATAAATTGTTTACAATCAAATCAAAATCCCATCAAGTTTTTTCAAAGATAAAAGAAAGTGATCTCAAAATAGCACAGAACACAAATATTCAAGACAAGCAAAGGCAATTTGGGCGGGGGGGGGGGGAAGCAAATTGGAGCATTTATCTTACAAATTATAAAGCTATAGTCAAAATAAAAAACAAAAACAAAAGAAAAAAAAAATAAACAAAATAAAACAACAGGTAGTTGGGGTGGGGGGGGGGGGGGGCCCCCAAGCAACTTGGAGCATTTCTCTTACATATTCTAAAGCTATAGTCAATATACAAAACAAAACAAAAGAAAACAAAATAACACACTGTAGTTTGGATATGGAAATCATCAACTACGATACTCCAATGGAATAAATAGTATCTGTCACAGAACAAATTTTTAAGAAGTGTGTATTCAATAAAAGAATGGCAAGCATATAGTAGAAAAGACATTTCAAATACTTGGGAATGGAAGTAGTACTCACTAACTAGGAAGGAATAACTGGCTACCCAATGGGGAAAAGAGTAAAATTACATCTCTAACCTCCCATTTTTCACAAGAATGAATTCCACGGCCAAGTATTTTTGAAATACTTGGCAGAGTAAGGACCTCCAAAAACCCACCACTGTGTATATGAGTGAGAAAACTGATAAAAATAAACAACTACTTTTTCAGAACTGTTGGAATTAATTAAAAGCTAACAACAATTCAGAGTGTTTGTTCAAGAAAAATGGCCAAATCTTTATAAGAACAGTGAGCTCTGTAACATTTCAACTGGCTCTAAGCACATCCCTCTGTGTGGCACTGCAGTAGACTTAAAAACCACAGCATCACAAAGGTATCTGTGCAAACCAGCAGCCTGGCAAGGACTGTAGGGGGCAGAAGCATCTAAAGCTCCCCTAAAGCCCCATCCCAGAGAACTGTTATTACCTACCTGGATGTATGATTAATAGCTCCATCTTCAAAATTCATTTTTATTTGATCTAACTCAGAGATTGATTGTGCAAACAGCTTTACAATCAAGGTAGTTGTTGAAAACTACTGGTGACACCACCATAACTGACTGAGGCAGCCTTACTAGTTGAGGTTAACAAAAGGTTGACCAAAAACCTTTAAAAAGAAGAACTGAGAAATGAGCTATTCATAGGGACTTTGAAAAGCTCAAATATATTCCTGGGACTTTAGGAGGCCACATATAGGTACAGAGATGTGTGTGTGCTAGAGAAAGACCTCAGACAGTTCTAAGGTCTCATGTCTAGCTGAATTTGAGGCAATATGCAAGCAGGAATTGAAGGCTAAAGCTTGCAAACTTCAAGCTTGAGCATTAAAGACATGCCCTAACATACACATTGTGTCCCTCGGCAAAAGTAAATATCCACCCAATCATCAGCTGACCACTAAGCTAACTGAGCAGAGACTTCAGTGGCCTCACAATGGATATAGACTTTATAGAATTAATCCAGGAAACTCACAAAACAAATAAACAGCATCAAGAATAAGTCCTGGGACAATGGGAATTTGATTTTCAGAGCTGCCACATGGTATTATTTCAACAACAAAAATAATGAGGCATACAAAAAAATAGAAAGGAAATGGCCCACACTGAGGAAATAAAGCAGTCAATAGACACTGTCCATGAAGAAGCTCAGAGGTTGAATTTATGAGTCAAAGATTTTTAAATGTGCTATTATAAACACATTCAAAGAACTGAAGGCAAGGATATTAAGAAATTAAAGGACAATATACAAGGCTATGAAAATGATGTTTCACCAAAGAGTATCTATAGATGTGAATTATAATGAAATCCAGACAGAAATT
This sequence comes from Loris lydekkerianus, assembly GCA_963574355.1. Lineage (NCBI taxonomy): Eukaryota > Metazoa > Chordata > Mammalia > Primates > Lorisidae > Loris > Loris lydekkerianus. The sequence continues at coordinate 8,219 of CAUYPK010068084.1, read as the reverse complement.
GCTTAGGTGAGAAGTACAATAACTGAAATAAAAAATTCACTGGAGGGTCTCAACAACAAATGTGAACTAGAAAATAAATAAATGAAATAAATGATAGGTCAATAGAGATGATATAATCTGAAAGAACAGAAAGGAAAAAAACAAAGAAAAATGGACAGGATTTTAAAGAGCTGTCAGGTACCATCAAGCATAGTAACACATATATAATGGGAATTCCAGAAGGAGAGTAAAGGGCAGAATAAATATTTAATGAAATACAAATGAACTCCGACTTAATAATGGTGTGACTTAACCATTTTTGCTTTATAATGGGTTTAGTGGAAGTATTAAATGAAAATTTGATTACAGTATTTTTAAACTTGTGATAGGTTTGTTGGGATATAACCTCATCATAAATCAAGAAGCATCTTTAATGATCAAAAATTTCCTAGGTTTAATGAAAAATATTAGTCTGCACCTCCAAGATGCTCAGTAAACTCTAAGTAAGATAAACTTAAAGCTATTAAAACACATTATAGTCAAATTGGCCAAAGTGAAAGGTAAAGAGAATGTGGAAAGCAGCAAGAGAAAAGCAACTTAACACGTAACACGAATATGGGATCCTCAATAAGAGCAGCACCAGATTTCACATCAGAAACCCTGGAGACATGAAGGCAGTGGGGTCATATATTCAACCTGCTGAAGAAAAGTACTACCATATTAATAGTGATTTAAAAAGTGCTAAAAAAATTCTTTTCAAGGAAGAATTCTATATCAGCAAAACTGTCCTTTGAAAACTAAGGAAAATTAAATTATTTCCAGGTAGACAAAAATTCGAGAATTTCTATACAAAATTCTATACAGAATTCTTCAGGCTGAAATGAAAGGACACTCTACAGTAACTTAAATCCACACAATGAAATAAAGGACACCAGCAAAGGTAACTATGTAGGTAAATAAAAAAGACAAAAAACAAACAAACATTATTTCTGAGTGTAGTCGTCTATCTGATTTATAAGAATGATAATGTAGCAATAATTGTTATATAAACATATATAAATGTATAATACATGTTATAACAATAAGCTTATAACATACAGATGTAATTTGTGTAACTATAACCATACAGATGAGTGAGGATGGAGGAAAGGTATATTAAAACAAAATTTTTGCATGCTGTTAAATTGAAGGTGGTATTAATTGGAACTAGATTGTTTTAAATTGTTAATTATAATCTCACTTGGAAAATAACTAAGGAAAATATCCTTAAAGAACAACAATGGGATTACTGGAAAATACAGGTGATATAAACTAGACAATATTTATTTTGCACAAAAGAAGGCAAAAAAGAACAGAAAAGGTAACAGACACACAAAAAACTAATATAAAATGCTAGATATAAATCCTACCTTTAAGTAATTACATTATTGTGAAACTGACTAAACAATCTGAAGAATAAAAGTGAATTAAAAAACCTCCATGATCCAATAATATACCATCTAAAAGAGAGACACTTTAGATTCAAAGACACAAATAAGGTAAAAGTAAGGGAATGGGAAAAGATGTATTATGCAAAAAATACTGGTGGAGGAAAAAAAATTTTTAAATACATACAAAAAGATTGACGGTTCAGAAAATAAATATTCAAGACATGAAAATTATATATTATGCATGAATGTACATATATACGTAACGTTTAAGATATGAATACAAACTTTACAGGGTAAAAATTTCAAAAGTCTAGTAACAAGAGAAAAAAATGCATTAGAAATCAGGTTAATGGAATTTAAAATAAGGAGATATTATTACCAACAACACAATGACAAAAATTTAAAAGCCTGATACTTTCATATTTCATTGGTATGAGGATACAGTGGCACAACTATTTCAGAGGGCAATTTGGTAATATTCCTTAAGACATTATGACCTTCATTTCTGTATGACCTTCAATTCTGTATAAAGACCTTAACAAACCCTTGTTAGTGCACATAATATGTATGTACAGAGGTGTTCATTTCTGACGCATTGTTTCCTACTGAAAAAACTGCAGAAACAATCTAATAACCATTGACTAAGATATGGCTAAAGAATATGTATAACTTCATAAAGTACAATAATCAAAAGTAGGTTAAACACTGTGTTTATATGTACCCATGAACATTACTATAAGGAAAAAAAAACCCAAGAAGTGTTATACTATTTATATAAAGATTCACATAAAGCATATTTAATACAGAAAAAAATCTGTACATACATATATGAGAAAGTATGAAAAAATGTGGAAAAATATACTCCAAACCCATAGCAGAGCATAACAGGGATTCTATCTTTAATAATCTAATTCTTTTAAAATAATATATTTTTACATAGTTCTATATTTTTAAAATACTTAAAATATAAAAACTTCCTAATTGGAATTTTGGTATTATCCTATAGCTCTCTGGGTATATGCTCCAAGCTACAAACTATTGGTTTGTACAGCTTGAGAGAGCTACTCTCTCTAGCTTCCAAAAAAGCAATTTGACAAACCATTAAAAGGTATTTTCTCTCATATGATACAAATCACATAGCAATGACATCTTTTATGTTACATTTAGCAAAAGTATGACCAGAAAATGATGCATTTAAAATAATTCTATAGTGGTAATACTGGGAAAAGTGTTTAAGAACATTGTATCTCCTTTTTCTTTACTACCAAGCACTTCTAGTGAAAGCAAATGATGTCAAATTAAATCTAAATGAAATGATAAAGATTAATACCTTTTGCTGTGCTGAGAAAAACTAACATTGGAACTCAATTTAATAAAAACATGGTATACAGGGTGATGCCTGTGGCTCAGTGGGTAGGGCGTTGGCCACATATACGGAGGGTGGTGGGTTTGAACCTGGCCCTGGCCAAACTGCAACAACAACAAAAAAATAGCTGGGCATTGGGCTGGGAGGCTGAGGCAGGAGAAACGCCTAAGCCCAGGAGTTGGAGGTTGCTATGAACTGTGACGCCACAGCACTCTACCAAGGGCAATAGAGTGAGACCCTGTCTCTAAAAAAAAAAAAAAAACAAACAGGTATACAAACTTGCACAACTGTCAAAAGTTTGATCTTGTATCTTAATTGAAAGTATAAAAATTTTTCCATAGTAGAAGAAAGATACATTACTATTAATGCTTGATTTTCCTTGTTTAAATCAAATGGTTTGTGAATTCTCCAGAGAATATTTAAATGCATACTTTCATTGTAAGAAATATGAAGAAGAAGGAAGGTAATGAAGAGCTACAAAATATATGCATTCCTAAGTTTGGTATAAATAATTTTAAGCTTATTCTTCTATTATAAAAAATTTTTAAATGTTTCATAATAATTTTTCTATTTTTAATATTTATAGTTATAAATCACCATTTAATAGCAGTTCTTCCAAGTTATCAGGATTTCGAGCAAGCTGCAAGATCAAAGCAGAACCCCGAACCTTGTCAGGAATATCTTCATATAATAACTCAATGTATTCATCCATGTCGTTAATGTTAGCAACTTCATCAATCTGAAACAAAGGAAAAGGCAGGAAGTAGTTGACAATGCTCAACAGGTCCACGGTCAAATAAATGATATTCCATGCACAATAAACCCTTTATAATGACAAACTAATTTCCAAAGAACTCATAGTAGCCATCTTTTTAGATAGGAAAATTTCAGACCTTTGAGTACTAGGACTCCAATATAGAACCATATGACAAAATGGGATGTATGCAAAGTCTAAAAATTGGCTGTAAATATAAATATCTTAAATGTAATATAAATAATTCTGTATCTACTATAATGGATTAAACAATATTTCAAAACATTACAATAAGAATATTTAAAACATTTTGGTCGATTGTTGATCAAAACAGATCATCTAGAAAGCACAACCAATATCTTTTCCCTTTATCAATTAAATACTGGTTCTCTAATTTTTAAGTCTAAGTTCAATAATTTTTTTTAAATTCCATATCCGATTAATGTGGTTGTGTAAAAGCCAGTCCCTTAGAATCAGTTCTTTATGCTGCAGTCCCCACGGGTGGGCCTACCATCAGTTAGGCCACAGAGCTCCAATGCCACTCCTTCCCCCCTTCCACCCTGGTCCATGGAAAAATCCTCTTCCATGAAATCAGTCCCTGGTATCAAAAGGTTAGAGACTGCTAGTCTGTTAGAACAGAATACATACACTCTTACCTCCATTCCTTCAAAAGGAGGTGGATCTTTAGGCTTGCTTGATTTTTCTTTTTTCTCTATAAAAAGTTTTTTTTTAATAAGAAGAATTAGTTTTTAGGGTTTCTGGATAATTTTTATTTTCAGTAGCTGAATTTAATTCTAGATAAACAAGGGATATTAAAACTAAATAGTTTACCAAATAATCTATCTTTTGTCCAATGTACAAAAAGGCTCACGTGTAATCCATTTGTTCTAATGAAAATATCAAGGAGACTATAGGTTAATAAATCTATAACTAATTCCCAAGTTATGCTGGGTAGCGATTTCAATTTCCTCCTGGATTAACTTTTGGGATATGTGAGGTATACAGCAAGACTTGTCAATAAGAATCAATACTATTCTAAGTATCATCTCTTTCCCTTCCTAATTCAAATTTAAAGTGGGAATAAGAAAATAATAAGGCAAAAAAAAAAAGTGACTTCAGTAATATAAAAACTAAAATGAAAATTAACAAAGCAAAAGGATTTAAAATGACTTTGGTACATTTAAAAGCTAAAAGAAAGAATAGCTGTTAACTGATTCTTTTTAACAAGTAAAATTAAGATCATACATTAAAAGGAGAATCTTTTAATATTTGAATTTTAATTTGTTATTTTAATGTGAATTCATTTAATTCTCACTTATTCCCCCCCAAATTAAAGATTTCCAAAGATGTTAAACATAACTTTGAGCACTTATTACATTTACTTATTTTATTAATAGCATAATTTCCTTTTGATCCCTCCCTCCCTCCCTCCCTCCCTCCCTTCCTTTTTTTTTTTTTTTTTTAAGACAGAGTTTCATTTTGTTGCCCTTGGTAGAGTGCCATGACGTTATAGCTCACAGCAACCTCAAACTCTGGGGCTCAAGTAATCCTATTGCCTCAGCCTCTCAAGTAGCTGGGACTATAGGTGCCCACCACAACACCCAGCTATTTTTAAAGATGGGGACTTGCTCTTGCTCAGGTTGGCATAATTTCATCTTTTTTTTTTTTTTTTTTTTTTTTTAGACAGAATCTCACTATGTCCCCCTCAGTTGAGTGCCATAGCGTCACAGCTCACAGCAACCTCAAACTCTTGGACTTAAATTATTAAATTATTATTGCCTCAGTCTCGCAGTAGCTGGGACTACAGGTGCCCGCCACAACGCCCAGCTGTTTGTTATTGTTGTCATTGTTGTTTAGCAGGCCCTGGCTGGGTTCAAACACATCAGCATCAGTGCACGTAGCCGGCACCCTAACCACTGAGCAACAGGCGCTGAGCCCATAATTTCAGTTTCAAAAGAAACTATCAGAATACTTTTGTGATCTGGCTCAAAAACTTAATCAATCCATGTACATTAAAGTAAGTTAATAGCATCAATATTTTAATTCTAAAATTTGAAAATAAATACATATAATAGAATTAGTCCTTATTATTTACAGAGGATAGCAGCCATTCTAGATAAGGTCATGTATTCTCAACAGTTAAACTTTGCCTAAAACAAATAATTTACTATGACAGTGGTGGTTTTAATTAAGCAAAGGAAAAAAATCATTTAAGGTAATGAATCACATAATAAAAACTGTATTATTGTTTTGTTTTAATTACTTTCAGGGCAAGGTTTCTGGTTTTGAAATATGGAATACTAAGTAAAAGCTAAGAAAATGGAATAGTTTTTAAAAATACATTTATAATATAGTAAAGTATTTCATATGTCTTGAACTATAGAGAAAAATCTTGATTTGAATTATTTTGTTCACATATGATGACATGGAAATTGTTTCATATTCCTCTAATTCTGGGGACAGAGAAAAAAAACTGACTTATCCTGAAAATTCAGTGAAAGAACTTTTACTAATTTAAGGATACTTTATTATACATGCCTTCAGAATTATATTAATTTGGCACTAGGAAAGACCAATTTTAACTATATGGAACAACTCACAATAAGTACACATAGATTTACATTGCTCACTTTGAAATTACTTGAAGATGCTCTCTCATTATTTATAGACATCTTAAGAATATTCTAACATAAAAAATTTGTTAAACAAACATTTTTCTTGATATTTTCGTTTCTACGTAACTACCACTTATTAATAATTAGCAAGAATAGTATACACTGAGTATCAGCTATGTGATTGGAAGCAATCAAATTCAAAATGCCTATTTTTGATTTACAATCATATAATTCCCCCAACAAATATACAACAGTCATATAATATATGTTATATACTATATTCACAACTATTAGGCACAAGGCATTTGTTGTGGCTAGAGAGAGAATGATTAATTTGAAAAAGGTCCAAAGAAAATTTTCTTTTATATTTTTCTACTTAGTCCAATCAAAACTTGAGCAATTATGTTATTTTTGTTGTTGTTAGGATAATCTAAAGAATTCTAAAATAATTTAGAATTCATCAGTGTTAAAAGGTATGCAACCTTAGTAAATACTATGAAATGAGAAAACTAAGAATTCAATATCATTAGATGACTTTCTATTTATCTGTTTTTGTTTTAATTTCTGCTTCAGATTGTTCAAAAATGTCTTCCATAAATAATCATTTTCTTATATCTAATATATTCGTGGCTTTGTTTTTCTATGAGAGAATTGAAGATAAGAGAATAGCAACATTGACAAATGAAAAAACAGTATTTTCCTAAGAAAAATTAATAAAAGTTTTATCTTTTTATTTTTATTTTTTGTAGAGACAAATCTCACTTTATCACCCTGGGTAGAGTACCGGAGAGTCACACAGCTCACAGCAACCTCCAACTCCTGGGCTTACAATTCTCTTGCCTCAGCCTCCTGAATAGCTGTGACTACAGGTGCCCACCATAATGCCGAGCTGTTTTTTGTTGCAGTTTGGCCAGGGCCAGGTTTGAACCCGCCACCCTTGGTATATGTAGCTGGCGCCCCACCCACTGAACCACAGGCGCCGCCCAACAAATGTTTTATCTTAAGGATAGTCTGACTCTAAAGCATATAATATATATTTCTAACACCTTAAAAATTCATTTAAATTATAAATTAAATATCAATAAAGACTTTATAAAATATCAGTCTAGTTGGGGCAAAGAAAATAGGTGTTTTTCCTCAAAATCTGTACTATTCCTTTAGTGTCATCAGCATGATAGGCATATTTCCTTTTTTATTCCATATTGTAGTATATATGTACATATATACACAAAATGAAAAATAATCAGATAATTTTATGTAGAGGTTTCTAATATAAATTCTAGTATGAAGGAAAGGAAACTAACATGTTTATTCTTTCATTTGCTTATTCCTTTATAGAACTGGTGAAAACAAACAAACAAACAAACAAACAAATAAGAAAATCCCCCCAAACTCAAATAGCTAAAGTACAAATTATCAAACAACTCTGGTTGTACACCAAAAGCCAGGAACTCTACCTACCTTTTCCTGACAATGAATCACGGCGGTTCTGTAGATAGTACAATAGCTGTTCTACCTCATTTAATTTTGAAGGATGAATGAGTTTACATTCTTCAACCACCTTCCTTGCCAGGGAAGTTATATCTGTGTTGGCATTGAGACTCTTAAGTCGAATGCTGCAAATATATCAGAAGTTTACAACTCAGATAATGTATAAGCGATAGCTCCAATAATACTAAAGGGTGTCCCAAAGGTTGACACACATAGGAAATTAACAAACTTATATTTTATATTTAAGTATCAACAGAAAAATATTTTATAAAATATTGTAATGTTTTATAAATAAAGGTACATTTAGCTACAATTTTCCATTTTCCCATTTTCCCTATATATGTATGTATATATACACCCTGTATGTTAAAATAAATTATACATTGTAAATTATTACTGAGTCTACACGTGCCTGGTCATAAACTTTTTTTATAATTTTATTTTATTATTAAATCATAGCTGTGTACATTAATGTGATCATGGGGCACCATACACTGGTTTTATGCACCATTTGACATATTTATGTCACACTGGTTAACACAGCCTTCCTGGCATTTTCTTAGTTATTGTGTTAAGACATTTAT
>CAUYPK010068082.1:0-29455 GCA_963574355.1 Loris lydekkerianus | reverse complement strand
GCATAAGGTTGTTTAGCTTCCATGTTTTTGTATGGGTATGCAGGTTCCTGTTGTTATTGAGTTCAACTTTTATTCCATGATGGTCTGGGAAGATACAAGAATTAATTCCTATTTTTTTAAATTTGCTGAGGTTAGATTTGTGGCCTAGGATGTGGTCGATTTTGGAGTATGTTCCGTGGGCTGATGAGAAGAATGTGTATTCAGTTTTGTTGGGATGAAATGTTCAGTAGATTTCTTTTAAGTCCAGATGTTGAATGGTTAAGTTTAAATCTAAAATTTCTTTGCTGAGCTGCTTTTTGGAGGATCTATCCAGCACTGCTAAAGGGGTGTTAAAATCTCCAACTACTATGAAACTGGAGGAAATCGAGTTGCTCATGTCTGTTAGAGTTTCTTTTACAAATTGAGGGGTGTTTTGGTTAGGTGTATAAATATTAATAATTAAAATCTCATCATATTGAGTATTAACTTTAGCTAATATGAAGTGTCCATCCTTATCCTTAATTATTTTGGTTGGTTTAAAGCCTATTGCGTCTGCAAATAGGATTGCAATGCCTGCTTTTTTCTGCTTTCCATTTGCCTGGAATATAGATGACCATCCCTTCACCTTGAGTCCATATTTGTCTTTTAATGTAAGATGTGATTCTTGGATGCAGCAGATATCTGGCTTGAGTTTTTGTATCCAGTCAGCTAACCTGTGCCTCTTTAGAGGACAATTTAAACCATTCACATTAATTGAGAGTATTGATAAGCCTTTCGAGAGTCCGGTGGACATTTTTAATTCTTTTGCAACTGTGGAAGTTTAAGTTTGATCAAAATGTTCTGGGTGGGTTTACTTTTGTGGTGGAGGGTTATGCTGGTCTTTATGGAAGATAGGTCTGGGAATATCCTGGACAGCTGGTTTAGTTGTGGCAAATTTCTTCAACATGTGAATGTCATTGAAGTATTTAATTTCTCCATTATAAATGAAACTCAGTTTAGCTGGGTGCAGGATCCTGGATTGAAAGTTATTTTGTTTTAGGAGATTAAAAGTCGATGACCATCCTCTTCTAGCTTGAAATGTTTCAGCAGAAAGATCTGCAGTTATTTTAATACTCTTCCCCTTGTAGGTAATGTTTTTCTTTCATCTGCCAGCTTTCAGAATTTTCTTTTTCATATTAACTTTAGTGAAATTGATTATGATGTGTCTGGGGGATCTTATTCAGGTTGAGTCATGCTGGAGTTCTGAAACTGTCTGCTATCTGAATTTCAGGATCTCTTGGCATGTCTGGAAAGTTCTCCTTCATAATCTCATGGACAAGAGACTCTGTGCCTTATGAAGACACTTTATTGCTTTCACGGATCCCTATAACACGAACATTGGTTTTCTTCGAATTATCTCAGAGCTCTGTGAGAGAGTGATTTGTTTTTGACCTCCATTTCTCTTCCTCTTTCAGAGTTTGGGAGCATTTGAAATCTTTGTCTTCAATGTCAAAAATCCTTTCTTCTGCTTGCTCCATTCTGTTACTGAGGGATTCTACTATGTTTCTAAGGTCTTTGAGGGATGCAACTTCTTATCTCAATGTGTCAAAATCTTTGGTCATTTGGTCTTTGAATTTGTTGAATTCTTGAGTTATATTTTGGGTTACTGCTTGAAGTTCTAATTGGATCTTATTTGCTATCCTGTTTCTGAATTCGATTTCTGACATCTCAGCTATTTCTTTGTGCATGGGATCTTGTGCTGTGTCTGGCCCATTGATCCTTGGGGAAGTTGATCTACTCTGATTATTCATATTGCCAGAGTTTTTCTGTTGATTTCGCCTCATGATTGTTTTTCACCATTGCCTCTGTCCATCCTCAGAGTTTGGGAGGTGTTTCTCCAAGAATAGACCCCAGCACGGTCACTCTATTGTTGCTGGATCCCTGTAGGGAGTGATTCTGGGGCTGCTCCCGCTAGGGAATTCTGGTTTTGGAATCAGCTCCAGTGTGTGACACACCCAGATCCAGTAACAGGGCGGGAGGTGGTGTGCATGGTTCTGGGAGTGCCTGGCACCCAGTGACTTTGGCACAGAGAGCCCTAGGCTTTCGCAGTCTCTGGCCAGCAGAAGGGCTCTGCACAGAGGCAGGGAAGGCTCTAGAGGGCACACAGTTACCAGAGTCCCTGGCCAGATGAGTAGGCTATTGTGGAGGCTAGGAGGACACAGGAGGGAGGACAAGTGTTGTGCGGCTTCCGCAGTTCCTTGTCAGGGCATGCGGAGGCCAGGTGGGTGTCGGTTGAGAGTCAGGGGTTGCAGCACAGCTCTTATGGAGGTCTGGGTGGCGCCAAGCCCAGGAGTTTGAATTTGCTATGAGCTGTGATGTCACGGCACTCTACCCAGGGCAACAGCCCAAGGCTCCAGTGTGTCAAAACTGTCTCACTCTGCCAATAAGGATTAAGGCTGTAAGACAGCTCAGTCCCTGCCTTTAGGCTGCCCAGTCACTAAGTTACTAGGTCCCGCCTGATCCTTGCTCTGGGACCCTGAGGGCGGAGTTTGCTGGGGCAGTTCTCTCACAATGGCTTCCTGTGCCCAGCTCAGTGGCTCAGTCTAAGGCCCCAGATGATACCCAAAGTTCTCCACACTTCTTCTCAAGCTCTCCCCAAGGCAGTTCAACTGAGTGCCAAGTCCAAAAACACCAAAACAGTTCACAGGTAAGGCCTTTTCGTTTTGCAGTCTCACTGCTGATTGTACTTACAGTTGCCGGCAGGATTAGGTTGATCGAACACACACAACCACTTTCCAGTTTTTCACTGTTTTAGTCCTCCTCATGGGATCCAGAAGTCCCTTGCTGACTCCCTGTATCCTCAAAGGGATGATTATAGGCAGATCCCACCAGCCAGAGATGCCTGGAGTCTTATCTCCCCAGACTCAGCATGCCCTGTTGCAGGAAAGCTGTTACTCAGTTGCCATCTTTAATCCCTCCTTCATTTATCTTTATTTTTATTTTTATTTTTATTTTATTTATTTTTATTTATTTATACATAAAATTTATTTTATTTATTTTTATTTCATTTTTATATTTATTTATTTATTTATTTATTTATTTGCAGTTTTGGCCAGGGCCAGGCTTGAACCCACCACCCCCGATACATGGGGCTGGCACCCTACTCCTTGAGCCACAGGCACCGCCCTGGTTCATAATATATTATAGTATAATTATAAACTCTGTCCTTCCTACATGCTCAGTCTATAACCATCACCTGAGAGTCACTCATTTACTTTAGACAACAAATGTAGAACCACTGTCTCTGAGAAATGAGGAAATTGAAATCCAAACCCAAAGAAGCCACTTTGGTTGCTAACAGAGAAGACACGGGCTCACTAAACAGGTATCATGAGCCAAAGAGAATGCTCAGAAGACTCAACAAGCAAGAATGGGAGAACAAGCAGCTCTCCTTTCTGAAAGGCAGTACACAGGGCATGAAATTTAAGGGACCCTTATCTCCCAGGTCTTCTCTCAGAGAATGAGAGTTTACATGCAGCAAAAATTAATAAGATTTGCTCGTAGGGAGCCCATTTCTCTAGCATTCAGTTCCTCTTCCTGAGAGCCTCTGACTCTTCTTTTCTCCCTTGTCCTAGATCCTCCCTCTACTTCCCTTTTCTATTTGCCAATTTCAACACATCCTAACTCTGGTGGAAAAAAAAGAGAAAAATCACAAGTGGCAGAAGCTTCCAGTGACCATTCTTCTTTTCTTCCTTCCACAGAGAACCCTAATTTTGTTTTAGGATGCAACATGCCCAGTTAAAAATATTCACTTTCTTGGGTGTTGCCTGTGGCTGAAAGGAGTAGGGTGCCGGCCCCATATGCCAGAGGTGGCAGGTTCAAGCCCAGCCCCAGCCAAAAAAAAAATTATATATATATAATATATATATTACATATTATATATATTATATATATATATATATATATATATATATATTATATATATGGCCTAGCACAGTAGCTCATGCCTATAACTCTAGCATTCTGGGAGGCTAAGGTGGGTAGATTGCCTGAGCTCAAGGGTTTAAGACCAGCCTAAGCAAGAGTGAAACCCCATCTCTAAAAATAGGTGGGCATTGTAGTGGGCACCTGCAGTCCCAGCTGCTTGGGAGGCTGAGGCAAGAGAATCACTTAGCACTTAACCCCAGGACAAATGAGTGAGACTCTTTCTCAAAAAATATGTATATTCACATTCCAATACTCTATTGCAACTCAGAATGGCCATGGAACTCAGTTCTGACACTGAGATAAGAGCAGGAGTAGGGATGCTCTTATTTTCCTCATTGCAAAAATGTATGAGAATTTGTTGGCATAAACCTTCCACTCTTACTCTTCCTCCTCTGTCTTGCTGGAATAAAAACAAAATTATGTATACAAAAGTTTAGTAAAACTTTGCTATTTTCTTATAGCCAAGAGTAGGAAAAGCATATCCTTGGTGTGGTAGTGGTAAGATAGAAGGAGCCTTTATCCTTGAAGTTTCCTTTGAGGGACCTTTACACTCATTGTTATATGATGACAACAAAACCCTCTTTAGGTTAAGACATTAGCCTGTTTTATGCCATTAAAGATTATTTTTCCTGAGATGCCATAGCTTTTACTTAACAGAGAAATGAAAATAAAGCCTTAAAAAAGGTTCAGGGGAAGTATAGTTTCTGTATTTCTCAGAGAAACAGAACTACTCGAAGTTACATATTAAAAGACCTATTGCAAGGAATTAGCTTGCAATTGTGAGGGCTGGCTAGGCAAATGTAAACTGTACAGGGCAAGATGTCGAGAAAGGTGGGCTAAGAATTCTCAGGCAGGAGCTGATTCCATAATTCACTGTGCATGGTTACCACCATTCCCAACAAAGCCAAAGTAGTTCCCGTGGTTGGAGATCTTCAGCATTGATTGGTTGATCATGGCAATCCTGGAACTTAACTGAAAGGGAAAGCTACTAAAGTCTTACTTGATATGTATATGGTATGAGAGGAAATTCTCTGGAGACAGTGAACTGAAGTCTAACTTGAATCACAGAAAAAGATAGTCTCATAGCCCCTCAGTCAATTCCTAGCTTGAGCCAGTTCATAGGTCCAAATCTCCTTGAATAAAAGGGAGGTCAGATCCTTTCAGAAAGGACCCTGCTGTGCTTCCAAAAAGTACTGATGTACTATTGATCTTCCCAGACTTCCCAAATGAACCTGAAGCTGTTTACTAGAAAAATTGCATGTTGAAGAATGAGAAATAATCAGACTTCTAGGGGATTACTGGACAATGCCTCTGAATGGACACTAATTCCTGGATAGCTAAGTGTCTCTGTTCTCCATCAGTCAAAGCAGGAGTTTGTGGAGGTCAGGTGATCAGAGGAGATTTGTCTCAGGCCTTTCTAAGAGTGGGCCCAGTGAATCAGAAAACAATCGATGATTATTTCACCATTTCAAAAATACACAACTAGAATAGATGTACTCACAAACTGGAAGAATCTCTACATTGTTTTCCTGCCCCATGAAATGAGCCCATTGCTGTATGAAAGTCCAAGTGAAAGCCACTAGAACTACCTCCACCTGGAAAAATTGTAAATTAAAAGAAATATCATGTTCCTATAGAAATTACAAAGAATAATGCCATGATCAAGTACTTGATGGACACAGGGGTAATGATTCCCAGTCCCTCACACATCCCTATTCCACTCCCAAGTTTGGCCTCTGGGGCCCAACATCTTGGAGAACGACAGTGAATTATCATAGGTATGTGATCAGGTGGTGACTCCAATTGCAGCTACTCTTCCAAACATGTTTTCATTGCTGCAGCAAGTGAACACACCCCATGGTACTCTGTACTTGCTATGCACATATTGATTTGGAAAATTATTTTCTCTCCATGCTCATTAGTAACGACCAGGAGAAGCAGTTTGCTTCAGCTACAAAGTTGAGCACTGTCCTGCTTCAGAGGCACAAGTGTATCAATCAATTCTCCAGCCCTATGTCACAAGCAAGTATGCAGGAATCTTTCCCCTCCACGGATTAGCTGTTAAATTAGTGATATGATGTTGATTGGTTCTGGCAAGCAGGGAGTGGCAACTACTCTAGACATATCAGTAATAAAATAATAAATCAAAGAATGGAGAAAATATTACAGGGTCTGTCACCCAGTGAAATCTCCAGAGGTCCAGCTGTCTTTGGTGTTGAGAAATCCTTTCCAGGAGAAATATAATGCCTGAATCTAGTCCTCCCTGCCACTAAGAAAGAAGTACAACACCTAGTGGGTTTTTCTGGATTTTGGAGGCAAAATATACCTCAACCCATTTACCAAGTGACTCAAAAGATCTACCAGTATTGAGAGATGTTCAGAATAAAAGAAGGTTCTTCAACGGGATAGGCTGCCAAGTGAGCTCCTCTGCTACCAGGACTAATCCCCTGCAGGTCTGATGATGCTTGAAGTGGGAGAGGCAGATAGAGATGCTATTTTGACCCTTTATCAGGCCACTCTAGGTGAATTATAGTAAAGACCTCCTAAGATTTTGGAACAATTATACCACCTTTTGAGGATAATTACACATTTATTTTGAGAAAGTTTTGGTTTGCTGCTAAGCCTTGAGAGAAACTGAACACTTGTTCATGGTATACCAAGTTACCAGGCAACTTAAACTGCCCATCATGAAGCTGGTGTTGTCTTACCCACCAAGCTATAAAGTTTAGGGTACACAGTAGCACCCCATCATCAAATGGAATGATACAAATGAGAGCAGGCTTAAGCATGTCCTAAAGATATAACTAAATTTGACAAGGACATGGACCAGATGCCCATGACACCTAATCCTGCTACATTACCTTCTCTGTCTCAATGCCTATGGCCATTTGATTGAAGAACTCCCTTGGGTAATTCCCTATGACCATTTGATTGAGGAACAGCAAACTCAGGCTTAGATTACAGATAGTTCTGTGCAATCCACAGGTATTCCAAGTGGAGAACTGCAGTGCTAAAGCATTACTCCAGAAGAGCTCAGAAGGTGAAGGGAGATCCTTTCAGTGAGAAGAACTTCAAGACATGTACCAGATTGCTCATTTTTCAGGAAAGAGAGATGCCCAGAGGTACAAGTCTATATCAATTCATGAGCTGTGGCCACTGGTCTGATGGGATGGACAGGGACTTGGAAGAAACTCAACTAGACATTTGGTGAGTAGGAGGTGTAGGAAAGAAGTTTATGGAGAGACATTTTAGAATGGGTACAGAGTGTAAAGATATTTGTGTCCCATGTGAATGTTCATTACAGAGTGACCTCAGGGAAAAATTATGATAATCAGGTAGGTTGGATGGCCACTCTGCCCTGTGATCTCCCAAAGGTTTATGAACAAAGTGGCCATAGCAGCAACAAGGATTTCCACTCACCAAGGACAATCTGGCTACAGCCACTCCTGAGCACTCAATCTGCCAAGAGCCAGTAACTACAGGAATGAGGGTGGCAGCAGATCCTCCCACAGTCGAGCCTTCAGATGCCTGTGGCCCCAGCTAGCAGGTTCGCTGAAACATCAGGACAGATGCTGAGATAGAACCACCCAACTAAGCCACTTCTGAGTCTCTAACCCACAGAAACTCTAAAATAATAAATTTTTGCTTTTTGAAAATGCTAGTCTTGGATGAATTTGTTATACAACCATGGATAAGACACACTCCATGTGAATAAAACCTGGTGGGGAGTCCCAGATGAATTAGATGTGATAGTGATAAAGATCTCCAAGAGATACCAATCACTGCTTTCCTAACTTTAGTTTTCTATCTCAGTAACTTTTTTAATTATTATACTTATGTGACTGTCAGAATCACGCCTTATGTTTACAGTTGAATTGCTGATTTCCAAAAATTAGACATTCTTTTTTACATACTTTTTCAAAAAATTACATGTAGACATTAACAATTGGGGGAAAGGACAACTCCCCTCTATCTTCTCATCTTCTTGCGTTTCATCCAAACACTGTAGTGATGATAGGAATTTACTTACAAAAATAAGAGAGAGAGGGGACAAAGCCACAGGAACAGTTATTTCCTGACCCAGTAACAGTCATGAAAAAATAAAATTTAGGATAGTACAGCTAAAATTAAAAATTTATAAAAGCGTGACAAAATACAGGTTAACAGAAATATATACATTTCTTTCTTTTTTTTTTTTTGTAGTTTATGTATTTGGGATTTATTGAGGGTACAAAGAATTAGGTTACACTGATTGCAGTTGTTAGGTAAAGGTGTGCCATACACCCTAACTCTCCTCCCTCTTTCCTTCTCCCCATTCCCTTATTCCTCTACCCCCAACTCTTGTATTAGATCATCTGTTGCCTTCATATTATAATTGAGTACATTGGATTCTTGATTCTCCATTCTTGTGATGCTTTACTAAGAAGAATGGGTTCCACCTCCATCCAGGTTAATACAAAAGATGTAAAGTCTCCATCTTTTTTTAAGGGCTGAATAGTATTCCATAATATACACATACCACAGTTTGTTAATCCCTTCCTGGGTTAGTGGGCATTTAGGTTGTTTCCACATTTTGGTGAT
Organism: Loris lydekkerianus; assembly: GCA_963574355.1. NCBI lineage: Eukaryota > Metazoa > Chordata > Mammalia > Primates > Lorisidae > Loris > Loris lydekkerianus. Next base: position 20,929 of record CAUYPK010068082.1, on the reverse strand, counting down.
TGTAACTTGAGCTGCAATAAACAGTCTAGTGCAAATGTACTTTTGATAATAAATTTTTTTGATACAGTGTCTCCTTCTGTCCCCCTGGGTAGAATGCCACAGTGTCATCATAACTCAAAACAACTTCAGTCTCTTAAGCTCAAGAGATCTCTTGCCTCAGCTTCCAAGTAGCTGGAACTATAGGCACCTTCCACTATGCCCAGCTAGTTTTTCTATTTTTAGTACAGATGGGGTCTAGCTCTTGCTCAGGCTGGTCTCAAACTTCTGATGTTAAGCAATCCTCAACCTCCCAGAGTGCTAGGATTACAGGTGTGAGCCACCACACTCAGACATCTCCATTTCTACTTTTTTGCTCACTCTGATTAATCTGCACTTTCTGTGAAAGAAAGTTCAGCCACCTCTGAGTGACCAATTTTCTGACCTGAAATCAAGTCCAAAACCACTCCTCTTTTAATCAGGAAGATTTGGGGAGAGTCCCCAATCACCTGACACTCAAATAGAAACCACAACCCTAGTCAGCTCATTTACTTCCAGGTGTAAATGTATGTCTTTTTAATTGCTCTTTTGTTGCTATTGTTGTTGTTCAGGGGGAAAAAAAATTAGTTTTATGTCCTTGCAACATAAATTCTGTCTTTGAAATTTTAGCCATGAAAATAGGCCCTTGGAGAAATCATCACCATGGACAGGTTTCTTTTATAAAAAGTTATTCTCCTTTCTCTTTTAATAGAAAATAGATCTTGTACTACATTAGCTCCAGAATCTTATCTCAAGTCTTTAAGATTTAATCAATATCATTTTCCATATTAAGTCTTTAATTATGCACTACAAATCACTTGCAAATAACCTTTGGTCACTTTATTCACTTCTAGCTATCAAAAGATCACTCTAATTTATTATCACTCAATATTATTCAACAGGAATTGACTTTGATTTTAAAAGGCAAAAATTCTTCACTGTCGCAGCCATCCTACCTTTGCAAAGAATGTATTACACTACCCATCTGTGTGATTTTTCAGATCTAGTGGCACCAAGTTGCTGGTGAGCTAAAATTAATTTGCTGGGTAATGAGACAATCTTCTTTGCCCATTTCCCTAATTAGTATTTTCCATATTTAATGGAAATCCTGACCTCAGCTTTCTGCCTTTCTCTAAGCAAATGATTAATGACAAAATAAATAAATAAATAAATAACTGACCTTGGATCTTTAAGACCTAGTTTTCCAAAGTCTCCAAACTGTATGCTCTGTCATTTGACCTTGCTTTTCTCAAGAGAGGTAGTAGAAGCCCTACAGCTAAATCACCAGCTGAGGCAGCCACAACATTAATAGTTATGATAGGAAATTAAGTTAATAACAATGCTTCAAAGTTTGGAGCAATGTCTGAGATAGGAATCATGGGAGAAGATGGGTGCTCAGGAAATGTAGTTTCTAAACATTATAGTTAGCCCATACGGATAAATGCATGATGTACTCATTTCTCAAGGATGCAGGAACAAATTATCACAAGTCTGGCACTCAAAACAACAGAAATGTAATCTTTCACAACTTTTGGAAGCCAGATGTCTGAAGTCAACAGGGCTGAGCTCCCTTAGAAGGTTCTGCAGGAGAATACTTCTGTGACTTCTCCAGCTTTTGGTGGCTTTAGGCACTCCTTGGCTTCTGGCCACATCACTCCAATATCTTACTCTATAGTCATACTGCCTCCTTCTCCTTTCTATTTTCCATTTGTGTCAATCTCCCTCTGCCTTTCTCTTACAAAGACATTTGTCATTAGATTTAGGACCCACCCGAGTAATCCAAAGCAATCAACTCAACTCAAGATTCTTGACTTAATTACATCTGCAAAGACCCTTTTTCAAAATAAAGTCACAGTCACAGTCACAGCCTCTAGGAATTGGATATGACTATCTCTGGGGGAGCCATTTTTCATCTGACCACACAGGACTGTATGTGAGAGTACAGACATTTGCTCAAAGGAAACTATGTCTGGAAACCATGGAGGTTGAGGAATGGGATATTGAGTCAGCACAGCATAACCACAGCAGTTTAGAGTTTGTCACATCTGCTGTGTGCTCATCATGTGCGACTTTGTGAGAATACTAAACTACAAAAACCTGGTCCAATATCCAAAGTACTAGAATAGAATAAAATATGATAAATACTAGAACCTTGCTAATATAACAGAGAAAAAAAGTGGAGCAAAAGGAATAGATGGGCATGAGTTAGAAAGAACTGGGTTTGAAATATAGCTTCTATGAACTCCAGACCTATGACCATGGATAAGTTAATGTAATTTTTTTTGGTTTTTTGCTTTTTTTATTATAGTAAACATAATAAATCTTGTGGTAAAAGCAGTAGTTTAGAGAGATGCAGGAGAGCCAGGATAAACACTGAGGCAGTTTTACAGCATTCCAGGAGAGTAAAGACATTCAACATAGATTCAGCACCTACCGCTTAACACCCCCAAGGATGTAATACCTTCCACTTTATTGCATCCTCACAATAACGTTGAGATATAGCTGCATAATTTTCAATTTATAGGTATGCAAAGGAGGCTCAGAGAAGCTGAGTGACTAGCCAAAAGTCTCTCAACTATTAACTAACACAACTTAAATCCAACCCCAGGCCTTTCTAACCACAAAGTCTATCAAAATAAGAAAAATAAGTAATACAGCTTATAGATTAAAGCTCAGCATCTGAAATATTCAAATACATATTCAAATGTTACATTAACCTGTTAACTTTGTCCAATGCCTGGTGAGAGGTGCTAAGGGATTAATAAGGTATCAATCTTGTCCTCAAGAAGCATCATCACACTCTGGCCACTGAAAACACACTGAGTCATGCCAAGGTTTGGCCACAGGGGAGTAGAGTCCAGTCCAGCATCAAATTAGAAAGATCTTTGCCATATCCCACCTCAAATCTGAATATGTAGAAAACAGAATGTTTCTTAGAATGTCCTAAGTGCATCATAAGCATGAGACCACAGCTTTTCTACATAGTTCCTATTCCATGGGGCCCTCCTACCTCTACCAAAACATGTTATAATCTTCCTACTAATCCCACCTTCTCCAAACCACTTACCACAAGTCCAGAGAGAAAGGATTCAAGTAGGCCTCAATTCCAACCCATGAACTAAGCAACCTCACACTCTTTGCCTAGTCCTTGCTGATCACCCAGAAAGTTGTAAGCAGCTAATGGTTCTTTTCTCCTGGATACAAAATCCATATCTTAGACAAGATCAAGGTGCCTTGGCCCTTTCACAGTTTAGGCAGGTGTCTTTCATAGTAACAGCTGGATTCAAATAAGGTTTTCCCACATTTGTTCAGTCTTCATTGCAAGAGGACAGTGTACTTAACATTTTTTTTCTGTTCTGAAGCTTTCTCTCTCCCCAGGCTTCTCCCAGCATGCTAACTAGTGGGACTAGACTGAGGTACACAACAAATGAATGAGATAAACAGGAAGATGTGAACAAAATGAACAAGGAGATGATAACAAGAGAATTAAGTGAGTGGGGAGATGTGTGACAGATGGATGAAATGAATGGGGCCTCTATAACAGATGAATGCAGCAATTGAGAGGGTACAGTATTTGGAGGTCTCAGGGAGAATAGAGAGTGTTCACAGATGCAGGCAGTTAAATGAGCTACAGGGAAACAACAATAGCTGAATTTAGAGAGGTTCTGTTTCCTAAATGTTTGTTGACAGTAGTGAGTCAACTTCCATGATGCGTTTGATAAAATTGTTTTGTCAATTATTGTCAGGTCAGCTTAAATAAAGGTATGATCAACATGTAAAGGAGTAAAGCATTCCTGTGATCTAAAAATAAGCTATTTACTAAGGAGAGATGAATATATTCACCTGTCCAACTGATGGTCGGCTTGACCATATTGATTTCATTTGTGGGGTTTTTTTTTTAATAAGAGTAGTAAAGTTTCTTAGAATCAATCATGACAAATATGAATAGCGTGCTATTCCAGGAAATGGAATAGAGGTTTGTCTCCTCTAAATCACTTAAAATTTATGCCACCCAATACACTGTGCCTCCTTTGATTTGTGTCAGTGGCAATTTTCTCGGGTTGCATAAGCTTTATTATTAACAGAGCCAAATCCAAATAGAAAGCAAAGCAGGTGCAGGGTACATCTTTCCTGTCACATTTCACCAACTGTTGGTATAAATCACCCAGATGCCTACATGTAATTACAACACAGTATTTATAGCCAAATCCAAAGTATTCAAAAGCTGATGATTCAGTTTATGGATTAGACTACCCTGTACCATTACTTTATCTACTTCCCTTTCATTTCAGTGCTTGTCATCATCCCCAAGTATTACATTGGCAAGAAGAAGAAAACAAAATTCAAACTAGTTTAGAAAGAACTTAGGGTCTCCGAGAGAGTTGGTAGGGATTGAAGCAAGTGATTGAGAAAACGTTTTTAGATGGCATGTGTATTTCAACCATCCAAGCTTTCCTCAAGCTGGTTTATGTTCTGAAAATCAATATTCACTAGCCTAGCGTGCCTCCCAGATCGCCCTTACCACAAGTGCATAGGCTCTTCTCTGCCTATAATGAGCAACCGTGGAGAAATGCTGTGAGTAGGTTTACAAAAAGACAGAAGGATGCTAATCCCTCACCAAAGCCCAGAGTGAATTCATTGCATACTTATGATTTATGAGGGTTTTATAAAGGGAACTTCCCAGGGATAGCATCTGGGAAATATCGTTTAAGGTAGTTTAACATCCTCCTACTTCCCTAGGAAGGACAGCACATTGGTTCAATACAAACTTCAGAGATTTCACCTTTCTTATTTCTTTCTTTGGCATTTTCCAGGCACTCGTGGGTCTCAGAATGAACATCAAAGTATGATGTGATTCATGACCTTTTCTTATATTTTTACCTGGGTTGTCAGACATGCCTAACTCTTGTTACCTCCTGTCCTCTGAGTCTGCAAAGTGGTGCTTTGGTTCTGACTCACCCACTTGATACACACGGAGGATAAAAATGTTGATCATAATAACTGCCTTTCACTAGCATTTACGAAGAACTGCCATTTACAAGGCTCCATGCCAAGTTCTTTATGGCTTATTATGTGAGATGGTCACAGTAAGTGACAACAGGAAACAGCCCTTTTTTTCCTCCCATTGCTGGCCCCCGACATCAAAGCTGCCTGCCTCAGTGCTCGGCAACAGCTCAAGCAGCTCACACCACTTCTACTCACTTTAACTAAAACACACCGTCAGGTATTAACAAGTCCAGTGGAGTCATAGTAACACATCAAAATTATGTATGTTTAGAACCTCTTCCCTTTCCCTAACGCAGGACTAGCCTGCACAGGGAATAGCTACTGTAGGTTTATGAGGGTACACCAGCTGGTCTCTTATCCATTTTCTACCTTTCGTCCTCCATCCTCCCTCTATTTCAGAGAGCCAAGGAGGAAGAGAGCAAACTAAAGAAATTCCCCAAGTTCATCCCAGCTGGACATCAAGCCCTCAGGTAATGAAGGGGTCTACACTTTAGGGGCTCTGACCTGGGCAAGGAGCTCCCTGGCCGACCTCTAGCCATCTACCCCTAACTCTTGTCTTCAGCAGTCCAATCCTCGCCTCTAATTGCAGATGATCATTTAATCTCCATAAGATGGCTGGAGCCCTGTTACTTTCCGCTTGGTCCACTTGGTCCTCAGGAATGGAAGCATCATTGCAGCCTGGCTGGCTGCAGCCAGTCCTCCACTCTACCTCTGTGGGCTGCTCCACATGGTCTTCTGCCTTCTGAACTCTTCATGTGGGATCCAAATGCCTACATATATAATAATTACACCACAGTATTTATAGCTAAATCCAAAATGTTCAAAGGTGTCAGTCTTAAGGAACACGTGAGATTTTCTAACAACTCTCCCAGTGGTAACTCTAAACCAGGGCTGAGAAACCAGCCCTCCCTTCTGAATGCTATAGAACAGCATTGCCAATCTTTATGGTGGTACTTTTGGGGGACACTGCTTGCTGGGGAAGAGGGAGAATTGTTTATACCCTGGAAAAAAGGCAAATGTTTTCTGTTCATATGGACTCTTTCCAATAAAACCCTTTCAATTTTCTTTTTTCTTTTTCTTTTCTTTTCTTTTCTTTTTTTTTTTCTTTTTTCTTTCTTTTTTTTTTTTTTTTGTAAGTTGAAAATAGATGGTGGTGGGGCGCTATTTACTGGACCACATATGCCATCCTTCGGTAAGACAGGTTTGGATGTGCCTTTTACTTGTCTTTACCGTGTGAGGATACTTACCCCTTATTTTAAAGTTTGGGACTTCTACCAGATTTTGAGACTGACCTTCCATGGACATGCTATTACACATATAAGATCCAGATGTCCACTTCCCTTTTTGCTCAGATCCCAGATTCCTATCATATGGGGGTAAGCACAGACCTTATAGGTCTTCTAAGATATATGTGGGTACCAAGGAGCTGTCCTCAGCCTCAAGAACTCATTCTCTATACCTCCCAGCTCTCTCCTAAGCAGCTTTTCACTGTTTTAACAGCCACATCTGGAAATCCCAGCTGTGTCTACTCAACAGGATAAGGCTTCCATTTTCCCCAGACTGTCCTAGGTGGCTGTGACTGTATAAATTTCTTAATTAAAGGATTAGGGCGGGTTTTTTTTTTTTTTTTTTTTTTTATTAAATCATAGCTGTGTACATTAATGTGATCATGGAGCACCACATACTAGTTTCATAGACCGTTTGACACATTTTCATCACACTGGTTAACATAGCCTCCCTGGAATTTTCTTAGTTATTGTGCTAAGACATTTACATTTCACATTTACTAAGTTTCACATATACCCTTGTAAGATGCACCGCAGGTGCAGAGACAGAGTCTCACTATGTTGCCCTGGGTAGAGTCCCGCAGTGTCACAGCTCACAGCAACCTCCAACTCTTGGGCTTAAGCGATTCTCTTGCCTTAACCTCCCAAGTGTCTGGGACTACAGGAGCCTGCTACAATGCCTGGCTATTTTTTGTTGTAGTTGTCATTGTTGTTTAGCAGGCCCAGGTTGGGCTTGAACCTACCAGCCTTGGTGTATGTAGCTGGCGCCCTACCCACTGAGCTACAGAAGCCACCAGCAAATTTTAAAAGTGAATTAAAACACTAAGAGAAGAGGAGGTTCAGTTTTCATGAACTATTTGCAAAGACCAGAGGGAAAATCTCCAAGACAATCTTTCTCCAGGGAGTCATTCACGGTTGCAGACCCTAACCTGCTGCCCTGCCCAGAGGCCCTATTCTCCCACCCACCTCTTTTCGCAAGTTTCCATCTGTTCCACCAATCAGTAAAACCACCCCTATCCACAGGGAGAGGCCTTTTCTCCTGGATCTTACTTAATCTCTATTTTTATTGAGTATGTTTTATTATAAAAATCTTCAAAACAATAAGAAAACTAATAAGAATCAAATACTACACATCTATGACCCTGCCTGCCCCTCACCAGCCTTATCAGAACTAAACACTTTGCTGCATTTACTTGTGATTGTTTTTCTTAAAAAGTAACAATATTTTACAAATACAGTTGACTCCCCATAGTCCTACTACCTCCAACCCCACAATATAGGAAACTGTTTCAGGGGATATCATGTTTTGCTTCACACATTTTTCTTTACATCTTAATTATTTGGGCTGAAATGACAGGGAGTTTCCTTTGGTATAGTGGCAGCAGGATTTCCAAGCTCTTCAAAACATTCCAGGGCAAGGGAAGAGGGTGTGGAATCTGACTCTCTGGACACCATTGCATAAAATAGACATAGGTCTTTCAGATTAGATTTCCCCTAGAATGGCCCAATCATTAGTTCATTTCTTGATCAATTAGTGTATGTGCCAGGCATTTCTTCCTAAATTCTGGGGACACAGTAATGAACAAGACTGAGAAAGTTCCTACCTTTGAAGGGTTTGCATTCCAATGAGGGGAGAGAGTCAGTACAAACATATCCAGATAGATCAGAACACATCAAATAACAGGTAAGTGCTTGGTAGGAAAAGGGGAGGAAAGCAGACTGTAAGATGGAGAATGATGAGAAGGAAAATGGTGATTTAGGTAGGTGGGATGGTTGGCAAGGTCACTTCTCACAAAAGAAGACAAGAGACCTAAGACTTAAATGATCAAAAGGAACCAGCCTTCAGAAGACCTGGGAGAGGAATGTTCTAGGTAGAGAGAACCACAGATGTCAAAGCCACAGTGAACTCAGACATGTCATGCAATGGAAGGAAAACACATGAGCCCAGAGCCTGGAGGGAGAAAAAAGCAGGAGATAGAGGCAGGGCCAGGGCCTGTGGGTCCACTGCATGAGCTGCAGATATGCACGTAAGATCAGACACGTGTAGTCCATGAGTCAAGGCGGGGTAAGAGGGCGGTACAGGCTAAGCTTGGCTCAGAGTGGACATCTGTCCTCACTGCCTCATAATTAACAATTATGACTCTTGGTCCCAGGAAGGCACTGATTTACAGAGCAGCATCTGACTCTTTTCCTGCTTACCTGAGTGCCTATGAAATTAAGAACTGGGCTGTGGCACACCTTTCTGGTACAGTGGCCTGTTCTGAAAACAGCCCTATTAAATTCTTCCGATTTAGTCTCCATTTGAGAGAAGAGGGGTATGATGGCCTGGCCTCCTCATTATATATATGCACTCCTTTATTTAATCATCCAGCAACCCACTGAGGCTCAGAGAATTTCATCAATTCCCCAGTGGAGTATGTGGTCACACCTCAAATCCAACACATAGTATTTCAGTGAAACATGAATATTTACACTAAGTGAGATGAACAAAAGTCACGAATGCTATTACATCAGACTAGTCATCCCTCAATTACTTTAAAAAACAAAACTCTCTTTTGTTTTCAGTTCTTTTGGCAAAAGGGGCCTATGAATCTGTAGTTGGGCGACCCCAAAGTATTCATCTGTTAAAAGAGGAAACAAAATTTTCCTGACTAGATCACAGATTACCTAGTAAACAACAAAAGGTACCAAAAGCCATAAGTGAATACTACTGTGTGTTCATGGTTCTGCGTTTGTCTAAATTCTCACACCCCTACGGTAGGTAGGTATTTTTACTATTTTACTTTTACAGAGGAAATGAGGCACAAAAAGGTGAAATACACTTCAGAGTCAGGATTTGAACTTAGTGGTCTATCATCAGATCATCAGAAACGGAGGTGCGTCAGCCACTGTAGTTTTGTCTTACTGAGCCTGGGAAACAATGAAATGTGAAGCTCACAATGCAAGGCATTCAAGGAGAATGACACTGGCCACCCCCAGAAAAGGCACTTCCTGCTTCAATCCAAGAGGAGGGTGCAGAAGGGGACAGAGTCAGAGAGAGACCAGTGCCCATCAGCTGGAGGTCAGACTCACAACCTGTGAATCAGATCCACGGCACTAAGCCCCCACGGGACTTCCCAGTGTGGACCAATCTCACGTTCTCCCTGCAGGCCTTGTGACATAGAAAAGCAGAGGGATGAAAACAGAGATAATTAAGATTACATAGAGAGTATTGCATATTTCAAGCCAGCTATAAATTGTTCCTAAATGAAAAAAATGACATTCACTCCCTCCAGCTGAAACTCTTTCAGGCTCACATTCAGAACAGGGAGATATTGCTAGAAAGTGCAGGGTTAACATTGCTCCTGGTCCAGCTTGTTCCCTACTAAGCAAATTAATTTCAAGGGAAGCCTAACACCTCTGGGCAAATAAGATGTTTCTGCTCCTGCTTATCTCATTTTGGGCTTGTGACAGAAATATGTGTGTGTGCATGTTACCAGGGAAAGGTTTTTCATCCTTGCAAACAATCAGAAATCATATTTTAAGGCCAGGAGCGGTGTCTCATCCCTGTAATCCAAGCACTCTGGGAGGCCAAGGCAAGAGGATCTCTGAAGGTTAGGAGTTTAAGACCAGACTAAGAAAAGTGAAACCCCATCTCTACTGAAAATAGAAAACATAGCCAGGTGTTAGGGTGAGAGCCTGTAATCCCATCTATTCAAGAGGTTACGGCAGGAGGATCTCTTGAACCTAAGAGTTTGCATTTGCTGTGAGCTAGGCTGAAGCTCCAGCACTCTAGCCTGGGTGACAGAGGTGCGTCAAAAAAATAGAAAAAAATAAATAAATAAATAGAAAAAAAAAAGAAAAAGAAAAGAAAAGAAATCATGCTTTGCATAGAAATTTATGAAGAAACACTTGCTCAGAAGCCAGTACTCACAAATTTTCAACATTACACACATAATAAGCACCATATTGTTGAACCCCGGCTATGTTCTTTGCAGGCGTTATGGTGGAAGATCTCAGAATGCTGCCAGATGAGTGTCATTAGCACCATTTTGCAGAAAATGTACTGAGCTATCCTTTAGATGTGAGCCAAGTACTGAGCCTGCCAGTTTGCATTACTCTTGTATTTAATGAAATGGCATCAAAGGCATAATTATTTCCAAGCATTAGGTGTCCAGGCTGAAACTCAAAGAAGAAAAGTAGTAATAAAAATGATGCACAAGGCTTTCGAGGCAGGCAGACTGGTTTGATTATACTGGGTAAATGAATATCCTCCTCTGTAAAATGGGCTCAGACAGTTGCTCACAGAGGAGCATCTCAAACTTTAAAGTCCACACAAATCACCTGGAGGCTTGTTAAAATGCAGGATCTAATTCTGGGACAGGCCTGAGACTTCATTTCTCACAAGCCCCCACTGATACCTGTGGACCACATTCTGAGGGACAAAGCTTTTCTGGGTTCTCATTTTAAGACTTAAACAATAATGTACATAAAGTTCTCAGCACAGTGCCAGCCACATAATAAGCCTTCAGTAACCATTACCTGCTCTAACTGCTTTTATTTTTGTTACAGTCAACTCTAAATTATCAGAGGGATCCAAATTAGTGGTTGGGTATTCTGTAAGATCTACTTTATGATGTCCTGAAACGTTCTTGAAAGAGCATGGTTGTAGCAGCCCATATAGCCTATGGCTAGGAGGAGTGAGAGTTATAAGAAATACCTGTATAGCTCAATAATGGAACACCATGATAAAAAGGCATGAAGAGGGATTTAGCTCTCCTAATAAGCATAAGACCCCCCGAGATGAGAGGATTGGTGAATTGGCAGTCTCTATACCTGTGGTGTTGAGAGGCAGGAGATCAGCCTTATATTGGGCTGGAGGAGAAGGCAGTCAGGAGCATACGCATTCTATCACGGACCCACTTGCTCCGTCTCCTCTCCTGCCTGCAGAAAGCCAGCACTGCATCTCTCTGCTGAAGATTACCAAGCTCTGCTAAAGACTAAGATATATCTATCTATTCTAAGACTGCTTTTCTTTCTCTCTCTCTCTCTCTCTCTCTCTCTCTCTCTCTCTCTCTCTCCTGCTAAAGTAGGTAGCCCTCAGGCACCTAAGAGAAATTGTTCCTGAGCAAGGTCGCTTAGCAATCTACACCCAGAATCTAGTTAAGCCAGCCAGAGACCTGGCCAGTCCCTGGCCCTGACAACCAGTGGCAGCAATGGGCTGTAACACATGGTAATGGGCAAAGCAATGCTGCATGAATTCGAACCCCAGCGTTACCCTTTGGGCACATCTTGAAACCTCTGTAAAATCTTTTAGGATAAGCAAGATAATTGTCTGACTGAGTGGATGGAATTATTGTGAGGATCCAATGTAACAACATGTAAGAAAGTTCTCAAATTTAAACACTAGAGTACTGCGTGCATTGGTACTAACGGTATTTTTGCATACGTCAGAATGCTTCCCACTTTCCCCTCACTGCCCTGCTCCCAGTGTGTGAGAACTGATGCTTGTCGTTTATGTCAGAAGGTACAAAGGGTAATGAGGCCCAGCCTCTGACATCAGATGGGAGAAATGGGTTCAAGCCATGTGAAATGCCACTTCTACTCAGCTTTCACAGGACACAGAAGAGGAGAAGAAATATTATACTATATGTGCATGTAACACAGTTCAACTGGTACCCCCTAAATCTACTTATTTTTAAGGAGGAGAAGGAGAGATATAAAGAGAGGAAATTTTAGAGCAGAGATGAGAACCCAGGCCCGCTGAATTTAAGCCTATACTTCTAACCTCTATAGTATGCCTTCCATAATGAATACTAAAATGGTCAGTCATGGCAAATGGTAGCAAATGTTGAAGGCAAAGATCACATGCCCCGACACCTTGTCTCACTCTCAGAGGGACAAGACCCTGAGTGTCAAGTTCAGGTTGAGGCCTAGGGGAAAGAAACCCAGGACGAAATGAACTTAATTTCCATTTAGGTTCTGGGCTACAGAACAGAAGGGGGCCCTCCCAGCTCCTACCCATGCGCAGTCTAAAGGATCCCTGTGTCGTGTGCCATCAACATACCAGCTAGCAACGACACCTGACTTAGAACTTTCCAGGTGACTCTGTGTTCTGCACACCACTCCTGGAAATTAGTAGTGACAGTCAAGTGACTGGATTTTTCCACATTTATGGGATAGTTCCCAATTGAACATGGCAGCTATTGATAGTTCAGCAGAAAAGATAAGCCACATTTACAAATATAAAAAGATTCTACCTGCAAGTAAATGGACATCTGGTGTGGAATATTATATTTGGTTTGGCAACAAAATGACTGCTAGCTTGAACACAGAAATCAGCATTAGAGTTGAAAATGTAAAATTGGGCTTAGATCTCAGCCTATATTGCTAACTAATAATAGCAAAACCCAATGGCCAGTAAAACTAGCATGGGCTGGTTATATGTAAGGTTTTGGAGGCAAATAGCTTTCATGAGTCAGACTTCATGGGTTTGAATCCTGACTCAACAGTTTTCTAGCTATGAGATCAGGTTATTATAATTAACCTTTCTGGGTCTTAGTCCTTAACTTTTCTTAGTCTCATTATCTGTAAAAATGAAAATGATAAGAGAAACTACCCATAGGGTTTTGTTAGGACTATATGAGTTAATACATGTAGAGTGCTTAGAATGTAAGTTGTACCCCAAACAAGCTATAATTATCGTATAACCTTAACAAATCAATTGGCTTCCTCAGTCACATTTCTTCATCTATGATAAAAGTGAAAAGAAACAATGTATGCGGAGGCCTACTGAAAAGTCAAAAGAGGTAGATTAATTATGAAATGATACAATATTTGTTATTACAAAGGGAATTTTTCTTTTGTGCCACACTTCAGTTCAGTAAACTGAAAGATAAGCACCTCAGTGTGCAATGTCTCCAGAAAGAATATTCCACAATTTCTGTAAGTATGTAACATCTCCTCTGGGACCTCAACCTGCCAAAGAGCTTTTGTTCTGACACATTCAGAGGTCACTGAAAGGAGAAATTAATTAATACAAATTTGAGAAAAATGTGAACTAGAAGTTAACTCACTGCTTGGAGCAGAAACAAATCCATGACAAAATGAATCTCTCCCAAACATGTAACCCATATTTTTAACAAAGTCTCTTTATCCTCTACACAATTCCAGATCCTTGGCAAGCACCACATATTGGAGTGAGAGGTCTATTGACCTCAGGCTTTGGGTCTGCTTGAGCCCTTAAAGTGACTGATTTGTACAGAGAGTGATCTGAGTTGGCTGAAAGTCCCAAGTACACAGCGCCCTTGATGTAGAAAGCTGGCCTGCTGTGACCAGGGAGTTTATTCTTCCCACAGTGGCAATGGATTTATAGCACTTCTTCCACACTGAGGAGCATTCCAGTGATTCAATGACATATATCTACAAAAACATCAAAGCAATCTAGCACGGGGGTGACAGGCATCAGGTTGGCAGACAGACTGGAGTGTTTGCCCCAATTCCACCAAAATGTTCATTATAAAATTTTACAAAGAGGTGGCCAACACATAGAGAACAAACATACTGTAAAATTGTGTAATGAAGATTTTGTAAATAAAAGTACAGTCAGCTACAACGTCCCATTTTCTCTCTGTATAGTGACTTTTGGGAAGACTTTTGAGACACCCTGTATTTATCTCCAAAAGTTAGCAACTTAAGTCCAATAATTTCCATGGGCTGGGAATCAGCAGTAACTTAGCTGGGAGGTTCTATCGCAGATCTCTCACAAGGGTGCAAGTTATTGGCCAGGGCTGCAGTCACGCGGGACAAGAAGTTCTAGTACCAAGCTCCCTCACGGGATTGTTGGGGGGCCTTAGTTGATTCTGGGATATTGGATAGAGTCTTCAATTCCTTCCCAAGAAGGAAGGTGCAGTATTCTATGATCTAGTCTCCTCTGTGACACACTGTCCTTTCTGCCCTATGTGTGGGCCACACAGACCAAATCTGATACATTGTTGATAGTGGTACCACATCACAGAACCACATCATGATGTGAATTCTAGGAGGTGGGGTTCACATGGGCCCACCTTGGAGATTGGCTACCACACTACCAGATAGAGTTCTCAGAAGAATCAGTAAGTTCACATCTATAAAGTTCTTAAAACATTAACGTATCCAGCACATCATAAGTACTCAGTAAAATGTTAGTATAATTTTTGTATTGTTATTGTGAGCATTAAAAATTTCACTGGAAACCATGAGAGACAAACACTTGCTGAATTGCTCATAAATATATCCCTAACCCTGACCTCATTAACAACTTGCTCTAATCAAACAGTCTATATACGTGATTTTCTCTACAACTTGTCACCCAGAGTCTTCCTTCATTTTTAAAGTAGATGTTTACCAAGCAGCAAATCTAGGACACAACCCTTAAGAAATCTTCCCTCTCCTGATCATTTGGGAGGTTCATAGGTGCAAATACCAGAATATCAACAATAACCCTTTAAGAGTTTTCATTTTCCCACATACAAAAAGTCTAAATAAAGTTAGTACCAAGGTACGTTCAGTGGCTCCAACTAGTCACCAATGACTCAGGACTTCTTCTTCGAAAGGTGTTAAGCAGTGGCATCCAGATATGAAGCCAAGGGGCAGCAGAGATGCTCAAGCCAAGTTTATGGAAAGGGGAGGGTGACCTACCCCGGCAGTGAGAAGGTAGTGTCTGCACCTGGAGGCAGTTAGAGACCCTTATTATTTGGAGCCATGAGGGTGGGCAAACTCCACAGCTTCCCTGGAAGGTTAGGGTCTTTCAGGGCAAACTTCTGGGGGTGGAGCTGACCAGATCCTTTGTGTCTTTGTTTTAGGAGAAAAGGAAAAGGAGGAGGAGGAGGGGAAAGCTTTCAAGTGTGGCTGCATTAGACCCCCCAACATTCATTTGTCCCCTTTTTTTATCCTTGGTGTGTAAGTGACAAGTCCCATCACAACTATAACTGAGCTACCATGGATTTAATCACAACCCAATGCAAAGGCAATAAGAAAGAGTGTGGAGGTCACAAGGGCAGTGAGAGAACTCTTCTATGGTTTTTTTCTTCTTCTTCTTTTTTTTTTAATCTAAGAAAAGGTTTTTCCAAGAAGCTTTCTGTGCATTTCATTTGCCATAAGTTGTCATGTGCCTGTCCCTTAGCTGCAAAGGAGGCTGGAAAAGAAACTGACATTTTCTGAGACGGTGGTCCTGGCAGAGCCATCATGGAAGAACAGGGAAGGGAGTGGCTGTCATCAGCTCAGCCTTAAATAGCAAAATATCATTGACAAGGTGGCTTAAACAACAGACATTTACTTCTCATGGTTCTGGAGATGGAGAAGTCCAAGATCCGCATGCTAAATGACTCAGGTCGTAGTGAGACCCTTCTCTCCCTGGCTTCCCTGGAGTGAGCAATCTCTCTCACCTCCTCTCCTTCTAAGTACCCTAATTCTATCATGAGGTTCTTACCCTCAAGGCATCATCTGAACCTAATCACCTCCTAAGGGCCTAATATTACTAATTAGGAGTTAGGCTCCTATATATTAAATGCACAGACATTCATTACTCAGAAGGAGGTACAAGGAGTCTGCTGGGTCCTTTCTGCAGCATTCTCTCATTTTAAAAATTTTGGTATTCCATCCAAATATTAACCAGGCCCAGTGAGACTCTGTCTCTAAAAAAAAAAAAAAAAAAAAAATTGGTATCATTCTTCCTACTTCCTACCTAGAATAGAAACATGCATAAACCAGGAAGGCTGTTAGCCAGGAAATTCCTTTGCAATTGATCCAACCTTGTTCACCTGACATTGCCCAAAAGTAAAGGACTGCACATAACTAAAAGGCAGGTTAGTGTCCTCCAAAAGTACTAAAGTTTACTCAATTTTAAGTATTCTTATGGAAATCTTTACTGAAATGCTTTATTTGTCTTAGTCTGTAGCATGTCTGCACATAGTTAACGTTTTCTGAATGACAGAGCTGCCATCATGAGCACTAATTATTGAGCTATTCTTAAACATCCTAATACTCCCACACTGAATGCCCTTATCTTGCTCAGCCAGCTAATGGAAGTCTACACTATATCTCAAAATATCTGCACCTCCTTGTAAAAGTACATTTGAGGTCATTCTTGTTTCCTGATGTCACTTCCATCTCCCCAGAACTTCTAATGTTTGTACTTTAATAAAGCTTAGGTCAGCAAGAAAACATAGGGAAAGCAAGAGGTTCGAACCCCTGGCTTCCCCATAGGAACACAGCTGGAGAGGCTGCCAGACAGGGGTAGTTCAGAAGTGTACAAACACTTTCTCTTTGCAAAGCGAGGATCGCCAAACCCCTGCCCACCACAGCCAGTCCTTCACTGGTTCAGTAAAATGTCAGAGCAGTTTGGAGGGAGCTCATCTATTACTCTAAAGAGCTGAGATATGGGCTAAAAGGGTCATACCCTGACCAGAATATCAGACCTTTTGACAGGGAGAGAAGGAATGGGTGGTCTGGAAGCATGGGGCCTGCAACAAGGAAAGGCTTGGGGGGATCAAGAGCACTGTGATTCCCCTGGGTGCTGGAAGATCGTATGAAATGATGCACAAGGCAGGATCTGCAGTCACCTGCATTCTGCTGCACAGGACTGTGAACTAGCACTGGAACATCTTGTACTTAGGAGATTTGAGGCTCAGTTCCATTGCTGGCAGGCAATTGCTTCCAAAGTTTGAAATGACTTCAAATGTTCTCATTATCTGAGTAAGGCAATAATATATTATGATGGTGCTTTAATAGCTTTTAAAATTGTATCAAACTTTACAATTAACCAGCTGAGTCATCTTTCCTACTTCTATGGTTTTCTATGAAAATTTAATTTGCTGAGGCTTATGAGCCAGAGGTTTTAGGCAAAAGGCAGGTTAGATTTTTCTGGCCTACCTACGTATGGGTTTAATTCTGTGGATTGCATGAAATAGCATCCTCCTTTCCTGGTTTTTTAATTGATGGTCTTGTCTTAGGAGATATCTATGCAATGTTAACTTTGGAAAGTTCTTTGTGTTCTTGACTCTCCTATGATGGAAGTCTTGCCTCAAATTAAAGCCCTTCTATACTTCACATGCCCAAAATTTTGTAAGTGACATAGGGAAGGCAAAAGTAGATTAAGTAGGTATAAAGAAACACAGGCTACTGTACCAGGGCGGAGGTACCACTGGGACCTTTAGGACTTAGACATGAGCAAGGGCCCATTCTAGAGCCCCACTCCCAGTACACTGTGCACTGTCCTGGAGGCCAGCATGCTGAGTCTGGCCATTGGCCCCCGGACTTAGGCACAGCAATTTCAGGCTATGCATCCCCGGCTGAAGCACAAGTGCTGCCAAGTTGAAGTGTAAGTAGAATACATAATCCCCACCCACCAGCCCAGGATGCCATCATTGAACGCTGCAATACTCCTGCCACTGCAGGGCAGCAGGACAGATGCGGCTGCCTCCACCCAAGTGTTCTGCAAGTTACCTGGGGATTGCCTAACCTCTGCCTACCATAGCCAGTGCCTATCTACACATAAGAGCCTGAGCACAGGCCACCATCGCTCAGCTTTGCCCTTATACAACCCCCATGCCAGAGTGCAATGTCCAGAGGGCCAGGGATTGCCTAGCCCAGTCCATAACTATTGGCACATAAACTCTTCTTGAGGACCTGAGGTTGTGCTGTTCACCTGGCTGCTAGCATCACAGCTGGCACCTACCTGTTCACACCACAATAGGGACTAGCCTTCCCAGCATATCCCAGCCATAACCAATACCAACACCTGCTACTCAGGACCCAGAGGATTTTTTTAGCAATTTCCACTGCTATCACCAAAATATCCCATCCCACTCCACCACAAGAACCCACCCACTTGCCTATCCCATAGCTATGACTACTGGCATTAGAGTAAGCTACCTGGAGGCCCAAGAATTAGCCCACTTGGGCCTATTAACACTGGTGCCAGCATCTACCACCTTAGTACCCAAAGGAACTTTCAGCCCATCAATGCCAGCACTTGAGCCCAAAGAATGGCCTGCATAGTATTTCAGCCCCCAGAAAAACTATACCACGGCCTCCACTAATAACTGCACTTTAAGCCACTGACAGAATCTCAGAAGCCACTGACACTATTTATAGCCAAAAAATAAATAAATAAAGAATTCATACAGAGACTACACTACTGTATGCACCCAGAATCACAGCTAAAGTCCCCTACTCAACCAACGGCATAGATTCATCCTCAGGAAATAGTTCTCCCCTGTGAAACCAAATTCAAAAATTTGGAAAAAGTTAGTGATACAACAGATGTACAGATATCAAACTACATTTGAAATCTTCAACAAAGACTAGATCAAGCAGAAAAAAGAACCTCAGAACCTGAAAACAATTTTTTCAAAAGAACCCAAACAAAAATAAAGAAAAGAAAATTTTTTAATGAAAAGAGACTTCAGGATATATGGGACACCATTGTAAAGAGACAAAATCTACAAATTATCAGTATCCCAGAAGGCAAAGAGAAAACAAAAGTATTTGTAAATTTATTTAATGAAATAATAGTTGAAAACTTTCCAAGTCTGCCAAGAGATTTAGACATCAAGATGCAGGAGGCCCTGCAATCCCAAAAGGGATACTATGAAGAAGTTCCTCTGCCATTGCCACTGCGATCACCAAAATATGCTAACTACATACAGGACACATAATAAAAATGTCTATAGTCAATGACAAAGACAAAACCCTAAAAACATCAAGAGAAAAGAATATAGTCACCTATAAAAGAAACCTCACCAAACTAAAAGTGTATTTCTCAGCAGAACTCTTACAAGCTAGAAGAAAATTAGACAATATATTCAAAGTGCTGAAAGAAAACAGTTGCCAACCAAGGATACCATATCCAGCAAACTTATCCTTCATAATGAGGGAATAAAACATCTTTCCCACAAAAGCAAAAATTGAGAGAATTCATACCCACTAGATAAGCTGTATAAGAAATGCTCAAAAGATTTCTTTTTTTTTCCTTTTTTTTTTTTTTTTTAATGTTGCGGATTCATTGAGGGTAGAATAAGCCAGGTTACACTGATTGCATTTGTTAGGTAAAGTCCCTCTTGCAATCATGTCTTGCCCCCAGAAGGTGTGATACACACCAAGGCACCCACCCCTTCCCTCCTTCCCTCTTTCTGCTATTCCTCCCCCCCCATAACCATAATTGTCATTAATTGTCCTCATATCAAAATTGAGTACATAGGATTCACGCTTCTCCATTCTTGTGATGCTTTACTAAGAATAATGTCTTCCACTTCCATCCAGGTTAATACAAAGGATGTAAAGTCTCCATTTTTTTCAAATAGCTGAGTAGTATTCCATGGTATACATCTACCACAGCTTTTTCATCCATTTCTGGGTTGGTGGACATTTAGGCTGTTTCCACATTTTGGCGATTGTAAATTGAGCTGCAATTAACAGTCTAGCCAAGTGTCCTTATGATAAAAGGAATTTTTTCCTTCTGGGTAGATGCCCAGTAATGGGATTGCAGGATCAAATGGGAGGTCTAGCTTGAGTGCTTTGAGGTTTCTCCATACTTCCTTCCAGAAAGGTTGTACTAATTTGCAGTCCCACCAGCAGTGTAAAAGTATTCCCTTCTCTCCACATCTGCACCAGCACCTGCAGTTTTGAGATTTTGTGATGTGGACCATTCTCATTGGGATTAGATGGTATCTCAGGGTGGTTTTGATTTGCATTTCTCTAATATACAGGAATGATAAACATTTTTTCATATGTTTGTTAGCCATTCGTCTGTCTTCTTTAAAGAAGGTTCTATTCATGTCCCTTGCCCATTGATATATGGGATTGTTGGCATTTTTCATGTGGATTAATTTGAGTTCTCTATAGATCCTAGTTATCAAGCTTTTGTCTGATTCAAAATATGCAAATATCCTTTCCCATTGTGTAGGTTGTCTCTTTGCTTTGCTTGTTGTCTCCTTAGCTGTACAGAAGCTTTTCAGTTTAATGAAGTCCCATTTGATTATTTTTGTTGTTGTTGCAATTGCCATGGCAGTCTTCTTCATGAAGTCTTTCCCCAGGCCAATATCTTCCAGTGGTTTTCTTTGTATACTTTCTTTGAGGATTTTTATTGTTTCATGCCTTAAATTTAAGTCCTTTATCCATCTTGAATCAATTTTTGTGAGTGGGGAAAGGTGTGGGTCCAGTTTCAGTCTTTTACATGTAGATATCCAGTTCTCCCAACACCATTTATTAAATAGGGAGTCTTTCCCCCAAGGTATATTCTTGTTTGGTTTATCGAAGATTAGGTGGTTGTAAGATGTTAGTTTCATTTCTTGGTTTTCTATTAGATTCCAAGCGTCTATGTCTCTATTTTTGTGCCAGTACCATGCTGTCTTGACCACTATGGCTTTGTAGTACAGACTAAAATCTGGAATGCTGATGCCCCCAGCTTTATTTTTATTACTAAGAACTGCCTTATCTATATGGGTTTTTTTCTGGTTCCATACAAAATGCAGAATCATTTTTTCCAAATCTTGAAAGTACCATGTTGGAATTTTGATAGGAATGGCATTGAATAGGTAGATTGCTTTGGGAAGTATAGACATTTTAACAATGTTGATTCTTCCCATCCATGAGCATGGTGT
>CAUYPK010068081.1:0-25522 GCA_963574355.1 Loris lydekkerianus | reverse complement strand
CTTCAGATTTTCATATTTCTGAGAATAAAGGTTTTTATAATATTCATTAAGCATTTTTTTGAATTTCTGAGGAGTCTGTTGTTATTTCGTCTTTGTCATTTCTGACTGATGAAGTTAGAGATTTATTCTTTTTTTTCTGGTTAGGTTAGCCAAAGGTTTATCTATTTTATTGACCTTTTCAAAAAACCAACTTTTTGATTTATTGATCTGTTGTATAATCCTTTTGGTTTCAATTTCATTTAATTCTGCTCTAATTTTGGTTATTTCTTTTCTTCTACTGGGTTTGGGGTTGGAATGTTCTGCCTTTTCCAGTTGCTTGAGATGTCCCATTAAGTTGTTAACTTCCTCTCTTTCCGTTCTCTTGAGGAATGCTTACAGTGCTATAAATTTCCCTCTTAGGACTGCCTTTGTGGTATCCCAGAAGTTCTGATAATTTGTGTCTTCATTGTGGTTTTGTTCCAAAAATTTGGTAATTTCCTTCTCAATCTCGTCTATGACCCAGCTATCATTCAGCATAAGGTTATTTAACTTTCATGTTTTTGTATGAGTACGCAGATTCCTGTTGTTACTGAGTTCAACTTTTATTCCAAGGTGGTCCAAGAAGATGCAAGGAATAATTTCTATTCCTGTAACTTACTGAGGTTAGACTTGTGACCTAAGATGTGGTCGATTTTGAAGTATGTTTTGTGTGATGATGATAAGAATGTTTATTCAGTTTTGTTGGGATGAAATGTTCTGTGGATGTCTATTAAATCCAAATCTTGAATGGTTAAGTTTAAATCTAAAATTTCTTTGTTCAGCTTCTTATTGGAGGATCTATCCAACACTGCCAAAGGAGTGCTAAAATCTCCCACTATTATGGAGCTAGTGGAAATCATGTTGCTCATGTCTGTCAGAGTCTCTCTTATAAATTGAGGTGCATTCTGGTTGGGTGCATAAATATTAATAATTGAACTCTCATTATATTGAATATTACCCTTAACAAATATGAAGTGACCATTCTTATCCTTCCTTACTTTTGTTGGTTTAAAGCCTATTGTATCTTCAAATAGAATTGCAACACCTGCTTTTTTCTGATTTCTGCCTGAATTATGGACTTTTTTTCTGATTTTTGCCTGAATTATAGACTACCATCCCTTCACCCTGTCTATATTTATCTTTTAAGGTAAATGAGATTCTTGTATGTAGCAGATATATGGCCTGATTTTTTGTATCCAGTCAGCCAACCTGTGCCTCTTTAGAGGACAATTTAATCCATTTACATTAATTGAGAATATTGATAAGTCAGATAGTATTTTGGGCATCAAGTTTTTCAAAAGTCCAGAGGATTTTTAATCCTTTCACCACTGTGGAAGTTGGAGTTTGATCAAAAGTTTCTGAGTGAGTTTACTTTTATGGTAGAGGATTGTGGTCATCATTATGGAGGATAGTTCTGAGAATATCCTGGAGAGCTGGTTTAGTTATGGCAAATTTCTTCAACATGTGAATGTCACTAAAGTATTTAATATCTGCATCATAAATGAAACTCAGTTTAGCTGGATACAGGATCTAGGGTTGAAAGTTATTTTGTTTTAGGAGATTAAAAGTCGATGACCACCCTCTTCTAGATTGAAAAGTTTCAGCAGAGAGATCTGCAGTCATTCTAATATAATTCCCTTTGTAGGTCATGGTTTTCTTATGTCTGGCTGCTTTCAGAATTTTCTCCTTCATATTAACTTTAGTGAAGTTAATTACGATGTGCCTGGGGGATGTCTTATTCGGGTTGAGTCATGCTGGGGTTCTGAAACTATCTGAATTTCAGAATCTCTTGGCATGTCTGGAAAATTTTCTTTCATAATTTCACGGAGAAGAGCCTCTGTGCTTTACGCAGCCACTTCGTCTCCTTCAGGGATTCCTATCAGGCGAATACTAGTTTTTTTCAAATTATCCCAGAGTTCTCTGAGAGAATGATCCATTTTTGCTCTCCATTTCTCTTCCTCTTTAAGAGTTTGGGAGCGTTCAAAGGCTTTGTCTTCAATGTCAGAAATCCTTTCTTCTGCTTGCTCCACTCTGTTACTGAGGGATTCTACTGTATTTTTCATATCTTTGAGGGCTGCAAATTCTTGTCTCAATGTGTCAGAATTTTTGGTGATTTTGTCTTTAAATTCATTGAATTCTTGAGACAACTTTTGAATTGCTCCTGGAATTTCTAATTCCAACTTTTCCTCCATTCTATTAATCTTGTTTGCAATCCAAATTCTGAATTTGATTTCTGACATCTTGGCCATCTGTTTATGAATGGGATCTTCAGTTTAGTCTGCCATAGTTTGAGCTACTCTTGTTATTCACGTTACTGAAGTTTTCCTGCTGATTCCGCCCCATGATTATTTTACACTGTTCGACTAGATGAGCAGATAAAGAGAAATCGGGTTTGCAGCTCCAGGAGTAGTGATTAATCAGCCATTTGCCTAAAACCTGGAACGGGTGTCTGTATCTTTTCCCCTGGAGCTTTGCCTAGGACCTGTACAGTGCTATGGCCTGAGAAAATGGGGACCTGCTTAGTGTCGTTGGGCTAAGTGGCTCTGTCTTGTTTTCAGCTGGTCTCTGTCTTATCCTAGCGAATCAGTTACGCTGGGTTGAAGTCTCAGATATGGAGAAATACCAGCAATTAAGTCATGCTGCCCTCCACAGGCAACAATTGGAAAAGAAAAATCAAACTTTCCCACAACCACACACCCAGGGTACCACTTGGATAATTCTTGGGTGATTGGCCCAGTTCAAGAGGTCCAAATCAATTGTCTCAGTTAGCACCTGTCTCAAGGGGGCAAGTTCAAAAGGTCTCTGGCAACTAGATCACAGGGGTCTGAATCCTTCATATTTTTTTTAAAAATTCATTGAAATGACTGTTGTATTACTAATTAGACCACACCCAACTGACTGCTGCATCACACACTGTTAAAGTTATAGGGACATTAGAGTAACTCAGTGTGACTCTCATTTACAAATGAAACTATATCACAGACAGGGTACACTATTTTCCAAGATGAAAGTCCACACCAGAATTTTCTGAAGTTTGACTTTCTACACACATTCCACTTCTCTCTACTTAGCCTTTTTATTGCTTTTAAAATTACCCCTTCCTTGAAACCCTCTGAACCAGGGTCATCAAACCACTTTTCTTAGGTGTTCCTTTGCTTACAGTATAAATTTTAAGACTACCTAGGTCTTCTAATCACCTCGAAATTTAGAAGAAACTAAACTGGCTTCATAAGGTTTTACTGCACAGTTTAGCTCACATGAAATCTCTTCAGCAACCCAACCCTTTGGAATAAATAAAACATGTCAAAGCAAGTAGAGATTATGGCCCAAGAGCATGTGTGCTGCAACACAAGCTTTAAGGGTATAGATTATACAACAGCTACAGGATAGAGTGAGGGAAAAATACTGTCTATGAGATGATTTTCAGAAACATTTAAGAAGATTGAAAACAAGAAGTGGGTATTACTAAGATGTCAGAAGTAAGGCTTTAGTACTAAGAGACAAGCCTACAGTACAAAACCAACTGGAGATTTTTCTTTTCTTAAAAAATAAAGACTTATATGGTATGTCTTTTAAGACAGGTACTTAAAAGGACATATCACCCAAATGTAAATAACCCTCAAGAAGAAATAAAAAGGCTAAGTCAGAAAAATCAGCCTGCTTCCACCATGAGTTTGACACTAGGCAATCACTGTGATTCACACCTGTCTCAGCACTCCACATGAACACAAAAAGGTATGTGTCAACCAATACAAAGTCATATTCCTTTTTATTTTTCTTTTCTGGGTGGAGGCTAGGGGTTTGCTTTGGGATAAGTACTGATTCTCAATGGATCTCTCACATCAGTATTAACACCTTTAACTGGAAGAAGTAAGCAATAACTTGAGGCTCAGTTTTTCTTCGCAATTTTCACTGGACTATACAAGGTTGGCATCAGAAAATAAAGGCTTTTAGCACCATATTTTATCTAACTCAGCACCATCCAGTGGTTTGCTGGGTCAGCTCAGTGCTGGCTCATAAGAGCTACTCTTTCTTTCTTTCTTTTTTTTTTTTCCTGCAGTTTTTGGCCAGGGCTGGGTTTGAACCCACCACCTCTGGCATATGGGGCCGGCGCCCTACTCCTTTGAGCCACAGGCACCGCCTTACTCTTTCTTTTTTTTAAATGATTATTCATTTTTACTCCATGTTACATGTATATGAGGACAGTTTCATGAACACCAAAGGACTTGCTATAGGCTGAATAAAGACCCCTCCCCCCTTCAAATATCTACAGCCTAATCTCTGGAACCTATGAATGTTACTTTATATGACAAAAAGTACCTTGTGGTTGTGATTAAATTAAGGATCTTGTAATAAGTGATTATCCCCACCCTTGAGAACAAGGGTCTGTATAAGATGGAGGCGGAGGAAGATAAAATTACAATGCAAGAGAAGGTGATATGAAACAGAAGCAGAGATCGGAGGATGTGGGCTGGAGCCCAGGAAGGTCAGCACCTTCCAGAAGGGCAAAAAACAAACTTTCTATGGATCCTCCAGAAGGAACTAGATGAAGGGCTACTCTTAACATCTCTCCCTAACTCTATGTTTAGAGATGTCATATTAGTATTAATAGCTTGAGATCGGCCACGTGGGAGTATTTACCCAGAGAAATCAGCCAACGTTACAAATGAAGTCTTTTGTTTTTCTTCTGGAGAGCTAGTTGTTAAACATGAAACCAGAACACCACTAGTTTCACTGGTTCATCCAACCATCTAACAAAGACTTATACTGAAATATAATGTGTGCTAGCTAAGACCTTAGAGTCTTTGGCTCTGAGACTCACAACCTACAGTCTGTGCCAAAAAATAATATACAGTTTAGTTTACTAAAATGTGTGGACCAGAAAAATTCTTAGTATATGACTATCTTTTCCTGCTGAGTCAGATGGTCTGCGATCATTTTAAAGAATTCTATCTGAGGTAGAACCCAGGAAACTTTGTCTACTATCTTGCTGAAGAAAATTAAGACTTATTGCTGAAATGTGTGATCAGTGATTCTATAGGGGCATACTTCTTTGGCTATTTTTAAATTAAACTTTTTATTTTGAAGTAATTGTAGATTCACACTAAGTTGTCAGGAATAATATACAGAGAGCCCATGTATCACTAACCCTATTTCTTCCAATAGAACATCCTGTAAAGTAAGTACAATAAACATGTTATACAAATTGAATCCTACAGTATTCAACATTTGGGTCCTGGCTTTTTTTCACTCAACATAATTCATTAGCAGTTCCTTTTTTACCGCTGAGTACCATGAGAGTGGATGTACCACAGTTTAACCATTCTTCCACCAAAGGACATCTGGACACTTTCCAGTGTTTGGGTATTATAAATGAAACTGCTATAAACATCCATGTACAGGTTTTCATATGAACATATGTCTTCATTTCTCTAAGATAAATGCTTTATCTTAGAGAGTACAATTGCTGGGTCATGTGGTAGTTGCATGTTTAGTTTTTTAAGAAACTGTTTGCCAGCATGGCTTCCTTGCCAGCATTTGGCACAGTCAAAAGTTTTAATTTTATGCATTTTAGTAGATGTGTAGTAATCTCTCTTTGTGGTTTTAATTTGCATTTCCCTGACAACTAATGATGCTGATCTTTTTATGTGCATATATTTGCGGTATATCCTCTTTTGGGAACTGTCTGTTCATATCTTTTACTCATTTTCTAAATGGACTGCTTTTTTACTGGTGAGCCTTGAGAAATATTATATAGTCTAGATTTTAGTCCTTTGTTGGATATATGGTTTACAAATATTTTCTCCTGCTTTGTAGTTTTTTCCATCTTAACAAGATCTTTTGCAGAGTAAAAGTTTTTTATTTTGATAAAGTGCAATTTACAATTTTTTTTTTTTATGAACTGTAGTTTCAGTGTCAATTCTAAGGATTTTGATCTATTCTAGGGATTTTGACTATCTCTAAATCTCATAGGTTTTCCCCTATTTTTGCCTTTTTGTTTTACAGTAATATACTTTATATTTTAAGTCCGTGTTCCATTTCATTTACTTTTGCTTGTGGATGTTCAATTATTCCATAACCATTTGTTGTGTTATCTTCCTTGCATTGGAGTTCTCGTAACCTTTGTCAAAAATCACCGTGGCTTATTTGTGTGTCTGTTTCTGGGTTCTTTATTCTCTTCCATTTATCTAAGTGTCTGTCTCTCTGCAAACAGTGCATAGTCTGGATTACTGTAGCTATGTAAGACTTGAAATGTATTCCTCCCACTTTATTCTTCTTCAAAATTCTTTTAACTATTCTACTTCCTTTGCATTTCTATAAATTTTAGAATAACCCTGGTTTTATCTACAAAATATCTTGCTGGGATTTCCATGAGATGAGACCTTACTCATTAGTTCTACGATGTTTTTTGTTTGTTTTGGTGGATTTCTTGGAATATTCTATTAGGTCATTTCAAAAGTTTTGTCCGTTTTTATGAGTCTACTCTAAACTGTAATATCTCAGTGAATATTTATTCAATTTAATCGAAATAAGCGCCATTTGAATCAGTGCACTTTTGCCAACATAACACAAGTCGATTAATTCCATTGGCATAAAAATTGGGTGCTCGGGATTTGAAGTCAACGAAGGCTGTTTTTGCTAGGTCCTGATTGGCAAAGGTTCTACTGGTGAGAAAGTTATCGAAGTGCTTAAAAAGATGGTAGTCAGTTGGCGAGAGGTCTGGGGAGTATGGTGGGTGGGGCAGAACTTCGACGCTCAATTCCTTTAATTTCTGGACGGTGATTTGTGAGACGTGCGGCCGGGCGTTGTTGTGGAACAGGATCGGACCTCTTCTGTTGACCAGTGCTGGCTGCTGCTGACGCAATTTTTAGTACATTTCATTGATTTCCTCACAATAGGACTTTGCTGTGATGGTTTGGCCTGGTTGCAGAAAGTGATAGTGAATCACACCAGCCACTGACAACCATACAGTAACCATGATCTTTTTTTGGTGGGGTTTCGCCTTTGGGAAGTGCCTGGGTGGCTCATCGGTGTCCAACCACTGTTCTGAACATTTCCTATTGTCATAGAGAATCCACTTTTCATCACATGTGACAATCCGATCCAAAAAAGGATCGTTTTGGTTGCGCAAAAGCAATGAACAAACCGCGAAATGTGACAATTTCTGCCGATCGTTTAAATCGTGGGGCACCCACTTTTCGAGCTTTTTGACCTTTCCAATATGTTTTAAACCATCAAAAACCACATGGGAGCTGACATCCAGTTCTTCCGTCATCCCACGCACCGTTTGTGATGGGTCAGTCTCCACCAGGGTCCTCAAATCCTTGTCCTGGATTACTCTAGATCCATCACTTCGGGGCTCATCTTTGAGGCTAAAATTTCCGGAACGAAATTTCGCAAACCAACGTTGAACAGTGCGTTCATTAACACTATCATTGCCAAATGCCTGGTTAATTTTTCGGGCTGTTTCGGCAGCGCTTTGGTTCAATTTGAATTCGTAGAGACAAATTGGCCGAAAATCGCTTAATGACATCATATAGTAATAGGCTGAAAAGAATTAAAAAAATTAAAAGTAGAAAAAAATGAACAGCATCAATGTACAGAGTACAAAATTCTTTCTTCTGCTGGATTTGGGGTTGGAGTATTTTTCCTTCTCTAGTTGCTTGAGATGTCCCATTAAGTTATTAACTTCCTCTCTTTCTGTTTTCTTGAGGAAGGCATGCAGAGCTATAAATTTCCCTCTTAGGACTTCCTTTGCAGTATCCCAGAGGTTCTGATATTTCATGTCTTGATTGTTGTTTTGTTCCAAAAATTTGGTGATTTCCTTCTTAATCTCATCTATAACCCATCTATCCTTCAGCTTATGGTTTAGTTTCCATGTTCTTGTATGGGTATGCAGGTTCCTGTTGTAATTGAGTTCAACTTTATTGCATGATGGTCTGAGAAGATGCAAGAAATAATTTCTATGTTTTTAAATTAGCTGAGCTGATATTTGTGACCTAGGATGTGTTCGATTTTTGATTATGTTTCATGGGCTGATGAGAAGAATGTGTATTCAGTTTTGTTGGGATGAAATGTTCTGCAGATGTCTGTTAAGTCCAGATGTTGGATGGTTAAATTTAAGTCTAAAACTTTTTTGCTTAGCTTCTTTTTGGAGGATCTATCCAGCACTGCTAAAGGGGTGTTAAAATCTCCAACTACTATGGAACTGGAGGAAATCAAGTTGCTCATGTCTGTTAGAGTTTCTCGTATAAATTGGGTGGGTACATAAATATTAATGAACCCAACCCAATTTATAAGAGAATTTATGGGCATTCTGGCTGGGTACATAAATATTAATAATTGAAATCTCATCGTATTGAGTATTACCTTTAACAAATATGAAGTGTCCATCCTTATCCTTCCTTATTTTGGTTGGTAGAAAGCCTATTGCATCTGTGAATAGGATTGCAATGCCTGCTTTTTTCTGCTTTCCATTTGCCTGGAGTATAGATGACCATCCTTTCACCTTGAGTCTATATTTGTCTTTTAATATAAGGTGAGATTCTTGTATGCAGCAGATATCTGGCCTGAGTTTTTGTATCCAGTCAGCCAACCTGTGCCTTTTTATTTTTATTTTTTTTATTTTTTATTTTTTTAATATTATGAATAATTTTATGTCAATAAATTCAATTCAGATGAAGTAGACAAAAACAACCAAAGCTTTAAAGACACAGCCAATGCTCATTTAAGAAGAAACATCATCTGAATAGCCCTATATCAATTTTAAAAAACACGTTTGTAGTTAAAACTCTCCCACAAAGAAAACTCCAGGCACAGATGGCTTCACTGGGGAATTCTACCGAACCTGTAAGGAATGCCAGGAAGGCTATGTTAACCATTGTGATGAAAATGTGTCAAACGGTCTATGAAGCTAGTGTATGATGCCCCATGATCATATCAATGTACGCAGCTATGATTTAATAACAAACAAACAAACAAAAAACAATCAAGCTGGGCGTGGTGGTGTGTGTCTATACTCCTGGCTGCTTGGGAGGCTGAGGTTGGGAGATCCCTTGAGCCCGGGGTTCAAGGCCAGTCTGATCAACATAGCAAGAACCTGTCCCTGGTAGCCTTCTGTCTTCTTCTGGCACCACTTCACCAAGGCGTTTCTCTTTGAGCCTCCATATTCTCTTGCCAGTGCTGAGAGAGGGTCCTTCCTTTCTTCCCTTATCCGGCTTCGGGTTGTGGGAGTCACAGAGGCCGTGGGAGAAGAGGACAGGGAGAGCTGAGGAGATGTGGTTCCCATCGCCATGAGAGAGGCCGGAGACGCTCCCTCTGGTGCAGAAATGTCCGTTTAATTTCTTCACTGCTTCCTCGAGATACTGAGATGGTCTTGGCACTTTCCATGGCAGGGACTCTTGGCAGAGAAGCAGGTTGGCTGGTTGAAGATGTTCTTAACAGATGCTCTTGAACAGGGATCTCCCCGTAGTTTGGTCGCTTATCTGACAGGGATGTCAGGGGTTTAGATGTTGAGACTGGTCCTCTTATGGAATGCCTCTGCATAGGGGACACAGCTGTTGCAGGAGGAGTTTTCATAGGACTTGGACTCAGGGGTATTCGAGGAATTGCAGTTGCAGCAGGATTTGGTACTTGAGAGGCACTGCCAAAGGACTTGATGAGGGTCTTCACAGTTAGGGTTGGCTCTGAAGAAGTCGAGGACCTTCTGCTCAGTCCCATTCCTTGCCTTAAGGCTGCCAAATCTCTCTCCACAGCATTCATATAATTGTAGACACAGCCTCGCTCCTCCTCTTGCTTGCATGACTTTACTTCCTCCAACTCTTTTGTGAGTTTCTCATTTTTTTCTTGAGCTTCATGCAGACGGCACTTCAGATCGCCAATCTCCTCCTGGGCTTCAGATTTAATGTCGTTTGCAAAGACTACTGCAGTCTGGAGATCAGCTTGAAACTGCCGCCATTCTGCAGATTCTTCCCGAAGTCTCCTGTGGAGGGTTTTGATTTCTCTTTCCATTTCGTGTTTTTGGTCCTGGAGTTTTTTAACTGCATTCTCTACATCAGAAATAATGAGGTTGTCATGAAGTTTCACAGCTCGATGTTGCTCTACTTCATCTTCAAGCTCAAAGATGGTTTCTTTCATGTCACTCCTTTCTGTCTCTTTTTCTTCCAGCTCTGATCTTACTTTCTCTAATGTCATATTCAAATCTTCAATTTGTTTCTTAGCTTCTTCTTGGTATCCTGCAATCAATTGGCCTCATTTCGGGTGTGAGCCAGATCTTCCTGCAAGCTGCTAGCCAAAGTCTCTGCTTTTTCTTTGTCCAGCCTGACACTCTCCAGAAGATCCTGAATGTCAGATTTGTCTCCAGAGTTGTGGATAGAATACAACTCTGCCACTTTCTGCTTTTCATTCTCCAGCTGGGCCTTCAGGCGGTTCATCTCTATCTGGTCACTGGCCACTGTGGCTTTGTACTTGTCCAATGTGGCTGCCAAGGCTGCTTTCCCCTTCTGCTCAGACTCAATAATCCGCTCCATATGATGACTGCATTCTTTGAGCGCCCCTATCTTTTCTTGAGCTTCCTTGTTATCTTGTTCTGCCATTTTCAAAGTATTGCTTAAATGTTGCTGGACGCCAAGAAGCTGCTCTCGTTCAAAATGAGCATTCTCAGTTAGGTCCATGTAACGCTGTTCTAACTCCATGTAGCGTCCACTTTTTACATCTTCATCTATGACGTAAGAAATGTGATGCTCATCTAGAAGGGAGCGGAAGTACTCAATCTGCCGGCTGAAGTGCTCCAGCTTATCGCTCTGCTGACATAGAGACTCCATGAGGATGACCTTCTCCTCCCCAAGTCTTTCATTCTCACTGTTCAGCTCCTGGGTGATCTGCTGTAGATCAGCTAGCTCTTGCAGAGTTGCCTGAAGCTCCTCACTCGTACTGTGCTGGTTCTCTTCCATTTGGTGAATCCGTTCTGTCAAGCAAGCAACAGACACCTCGCTTGCGTTCCCACTGCTTCCCTTCCGGGAGCGCTCTATGCTGGGGATGCCTTCCGACTCTGAAGAGGATGGTGCGTCCAGCGCATCATCACTGGATGTGAGGGGCTGGTAAACCTCACTGCACTCACTGTCCAGATTGTCCATCGAGTTACTGTGCTGATGGTCCATCAGCGTGTTCTCATCCTGACTCAAGAGATCCTCCACTGAGCCAGGGGCAGAGCCTTCCACTGAAGAAGTCAGAGTTCCTCCTCCATCACTCTGGTTACCAGGGGTGATTTCTGGGCTCAGGGACTGATAGCCAAACAGTTTTTCAGAATTGTCTAACCTCTGCTCTAGGGAAAAGCCCAATGCATTCAATCTGTCCTTTAACATTCTGTTTTCATTTTTCAACTGGTTGAGTTCTTCTCGGATGGCAGTATTTTGTTCCTGCAACTGCAATAAAGTGGACTCCACGTCGGTTGGCTGGTGAGCAGTGATGGTTTCCTTTTCAGATCTCTCATCGCCCTCAGCGTGATCCTCATTAATGCCCAGCTGCGCACGCATGTCTCGGAGTTCATTTCTCAGATGTAAGATTTCCACGTCTTTGGTTTTTGCCAGTGTGAGAAGATCTTTCACCTTGGCTTCCAAAGCAGCTTTATCACTGATCTGATTGTCCGATTTAGACTTGCTCATCCGAACGTCACACTCTGCAGCAGTGCGACTGCGGGAACGTTTAGCCAGTGCCACATCATTAGCTCCCTGACCTGCAGAAGGCAGTTTTTTGCTCTGGTTTAGTCGGGTACGTTCACGTAATCGTTCTCTAGTAGAACTGGAGTCTTTATTACCTGCAGAAGTGTTCCGCTTGGTGGAAGAACTTGTGCCTACATGTTTGAAACAAAGAACGTAAGGCAGAAATATCAGCAATAAAAAGGCGTATCTAGTTCATGCCCAGACTAAAAGACAGACTCTGGGATCTACATGTTGATTTAGACCTAGTAATAATCTTGCCTTAGAGTCTGTTGTTTTAAAATTCAGTTTACCTCAAAACCAGGTAATTCATTGTCAATGAAAAAGAAGCTATTTACTTTATTGTATTCTTTAAAAGAGTAAATTTTGTGAAATGCGAATTATATCGCAGTAAAGCTATTAAATTACATATATCAACTCAAATTCTAAAACCAGGGCATTAAGCAGTTGACCAAGGAGCATAATATTCTAGGGCAAGATAGGTGAGGCTGACTCTGGGACTAGCCAGGCAGGGGCAATCTAACTGCGAACAGACTAGACGTGAGGGGAAACCACAGCTGGGCAAGAAGGAAAAGGAAGCCTCAGGACAAACCAAAAATCTAAACTACCTCTACAGAACAAAAAGTTAGGACCAAAGTAATGCAAAAAGTTTTCACACCATAGAATGCCACATAAATAGTAATGATTATAGTAATAACAACAGCAAACACGTATCTAGCACCTACTCCACGCAAATTAACACTTCACATACCTTAATTTATACAAGCCTCATTAAACGCTGAGGTAGGAGCTATTATCACCCTGTTTTACAGATGAAGAAACTCAGACACAGAGATGTTAAATAATTTGCCAACATCCCACAGGTAATAAACGGATGAGCCAATGTTCGAACCCAGGCAGAATTTACAATTTACCCGGAATGCCATTCCGCCTCTCTACACATTAAAAAACAATGAAATGTTAATGTTAAAGGATGCTGCATAATGATGCATTGAATACACTGCACAGATCACATTAACGAATTTTAAAGCTATGAAAACAATCAATATGATTGAATATAAAAAACCAGGAATATGTTTAAGTACCCATAAATATGTAAGAATTTTTTTTAGTTGAGAAAATAAGATCTAGATCTAATCACTAATGTGATCAACACCCTGACTGCTATAGTAGGGGAAAAAATGTTTTTCCTTGGGGCCATGGTGTTTGATTAGGTCAAGACAGGTCGAGGAGACGTGAGTTACATATGCTTCATGAGGCTGCTGGCTCAAAACTAGCGTTGAGTTGAACACAACTCACATGGCAGTTGATATGTTAAAGCACGTGTAAGTGGTGGGCAGTAAGAGAGTGAGGGTCTTGGTGACACGGGAAGAGAACCACTCACACAGCAGGGTGGAGAAGCCGAGGGGACAAGGGAAGGCCCGCTGGCCACACACAGACAAGGACGAGGGGGCAGGAGTGAGCTGGGTGCCCGGAAAGGAGGGTCAGTTACATGGTTAAGGAGGCTGTAGCGGAATGTTTTCACAGGGCCGCAACATGAGGCAGAATTCAGTGAGTCACAGCAAGTCAATAAACGTTCTTAAACAGGGAAGAAACAGGGAGAAAAGAGCATTTTTATGAAAATTAAGCTAGAGGAGACTGAGTGGAGCATCAGAGGAATGGGGGAGGGGGAGGCCCACAGCAAGGACAGGGAAGGAACGATGAACTCGTGATGGACAACTGAGGCAGAAGTAACAGGATTAGGAGAACCAACTGCATACGGAGGCCAGAAATGGAGAAGGATGGTATCACTGTTCCCCCAAACGTTAAGTCCTTTCCTCATTTTTGTAAATGGCCATCTCGTCTAAAAGTCAAATGGAGAAAAAGCCAGTCATGAGGGAAAGGACTGCAAGAGCCCTAGAAGAGGAGAGGGAGAGAGGACCCCAAAAGGAAGAAGCCCTTGGCAGTGGTGAGTAAACAGGATACTCAGAGGAAAAGAAGAAACCTGCCCTAGGAAACTCACTGGGAGGAACCCGGGGTGAGCAGAGGTTGCTCTAGGCCAGCAGGTCTCAGCCTGTGGGTCACGACCCCTTTGTAACAATGAAAATACATTGCACCAATCACCCTCCCTCCGCCCATCCTCCCCCTCCCTCCCCTCCCTCTCCCCCTTCCCCATATTCTTAGGTTATAACTGGGTTATAACTAAGAAAATGCCAGGAAGGCTATGTCAGCAGTGTGATGAAAATGTGTCAAACTGTTTATAAAACCAGTGTATGGTGCCCCATGATTGCATTAAGGCACACAGCTATGATTTAATATTAATAAAAAAAAATAAACAAAATTAAAATTAAAATTAAAAAAAAGAAAAGAAAATACATCCCAGCATTAGGAAGGCTGAGAACCACTGCTCTAGGCTGAACTGTGCCCCCAAAAGTCCTGTGTTGAAACCCTAATCCCCACACCTCAAAAATGACTACATCTGGAAATAGGTAATTAAGTTAAAGAGGTAATTAAAGCAAACTGAAGTCATTGGGGTGGGCCCGAATCCAGCCTGACTGCTGTCCTTTCTTTTTTCTTTTTTTTTTTGTAGAGACAGAGTCTCACTTTATCACTCACTGTAGAGTGCTGTAGCATCACAGCTCACAGCAATCTCCAACTCCTGGGCCTAGGCAATTCCCTTGCCTCAGCCTCCCGGGTAGCTGGGACTACAGGCGCCCACCACAACGCTTGGCTATTTTTTTGTTGCAGTTTGGACGGGGCAAAGTTCGAACCCGCCAACCTCAGTATATGGGGCTGGCGCCCTAACCACTGAGCCACAGGCACCACCCGAGATTGGGGTCCTTATCAGAGATTAGGACACACAGAAGGACAACTCTGTGAAGACACAGGGAGATGGCTACCTGCATGTTAAAAATAAAGACCTCAGGAGAAAGCAAACCTGCTGACACCTTGCTCCGACCACCAACCTCCAGAATTATGAGCGACTCCATTTCTGTTGTTTAGCCATCCCATCTGTGTTACTTTGCTATGACGTCCCTGGCCAAGTAGCCCAGACAGACAAGGCCACACTGGGGCAACTGAGCCAGGGAGGTGAGAACTAGACGCTAAGGTGAGGCAGCATCGATGGGGAAGGAGCCCTTATGCAAATACATGGGATCCCTCCCAGTACAATTCTAAAGGCAGAAATAGGAAGAAGTACAAATGGCAAGAGTGTTTAATTTCCTTGTTACCACACAAGCTAGAGTGTTCAATGGGTGATGACACCTTGGAGTAAAAGATCTTGCTCCACCACCAGCATTTTAAACCAGGCCTGGCTCAATACATATTTACTGAGCAAACGAATACACGGCCTTAGGCAAGGCACTCAAGTTTTCCCACTCCTAAAAAACTTGAACACTAACAGTCCCTACCTCATAGGGCTAGAATGAGGATAAAGTGGAAAATGCCTGTAAAGCACACAGTAAGGACTTAGATACTCCTTCTTGTTAATCATACCACACCAATATAAGGCACATGGGCCTGATGTGGGAGGAAGGAAGGATCTGCAAGGAGGCCACAGTAAAACACGGGCAGGTGAACCTGCACCAGCAGAGTCTGACACCCAAGAGGGCCTGCGAGCCTCAAGGGTGACAGCAGAAGAGGACCTGTTCTAACTTCTGCCAATCTGCTTTCATGAGCTTATATTTACTGCAAGTTTTTTTTTTTTTTTTTTTTTAAGAGACAGAGTCTCACTTTGTCGCCCTCAGCAGAGTCCCATGGCATCACAGCTCACAGCAACCTCCAGCTCTTGGGCTTAGGCGATTCTCTTGCCTCAGTCTCCCGAGTAGCTGGGACTACAGGCGCCTGCCACAAAACCCGTCTATTTTTTTGTTGTTGTTGCAGTTTGGCTGGGCCAGGTTCAAACCTGCCACCCTCAATATATAGGGCCAGCACCCTACTCACTGAGCCACAGGTACCCCCCTCTTTACCGGAAGTTTTAAAAGTTTTTTCTAGAAGTGTAAGAAGTAAAATATGGTAACATTATTCCCCATACTAAAAGATGAAGTAATCTATCAATTCCATCAACTCTAAAACCAAACAGCTACTACCAAATGAAGAAAAATGGGAGAATTGGACTGACTAGATCTAGCTACTGATCATCAGAAGCTGCTAATATTGTTCTTTTAATTTTTTTCTTTTTATTTTGAGACAGGATCTCACTCTATCACCCAGGCTAAGTGTGGTGGACTCATCTTTGCTCAACACAACCTCAGACTCTTAGCTCAAGACATCCTCCTGCCTCAGCCTCCAGAATAGCTGGGACTACAGGTATGCACCTCCACGCCCAGCTGATTTTTAATATTTTTTTGTAAAGACAGGACCTCACATGTTAACCAGGTTCTCTTGGTCTCCCAAAGTGCTGGGATTACAGGTGTGCGCCACCACACCCAGCCATTAATATCATTCGAAGAGAAATAACCAGAAACAAAGTGCTTCCTGATGGATGAACATGCCACCACTTATCAAGGAGTCTTGTTTAAAAAAGCGAGAGAACCTAAACATGCCCCACAAGGCCTAGATCCAATGCCATTTACAATAATCAGAGAGGGCAAGGCACGGCGGCTCACGCCTTTAGTCTCAGCACTTTAAGAGGCCAAGGCAGGAGGTACATTTGAGCCCAGAAGTTTGAGGGTGCACCACTGCATTCAGCTCTGGGTGACAAAGCAAGATGCTGTCACTTAAAAAAAAAAAAAAAAAAAAAAAAAAACCAGAGAGGACAGAGGATAATGGTTGAGGGCATCATGGGATGTTGTAACATTAAAAAATCCAGATCTTCAGAAATTCTACAGGTCCCAACAATCATTTTCTACAAAAATTACATTGCAATAATAGGAGTAAACACACAGATTTTAAAAAAGAAGACTTTACAGACATAACAGCCAACTATTATATATTACCCACTGACCCACATGAATCCTATTCCAAATAGTAAAAAAAAGAATTTTATGAAACTGTTGGAAATGTAAATAGTTAATGAATAATTTATAATTTAAGATATGATTATTAGTTATTTTAACAACTGTTAACAATATCGTGATAACATTTTTGAAAGAATTCTTATCTTTCAAAGATACTGAAATACTAATGGATGAAATGATATAATACCTGGAATGTTCTTCAAAACAGTAAGGCAAAGGGGGAGAGTGAGGAAAAGGACAGTCAGGTACACATGGGATTAAGATATCAATCTGTCCACTTCTGTGTACGTCTGAAATTGCCTCTAATTAGATGGGGCGCCCTAAACACCAACGCAGCTGACCCTCAGACCGCGTGAGCACATACCTGTGCTGATCTTGGCTTTGCTCTCCAGGGTGGTCATGACAGGGACAGATGCTGAAGGTGCTACGGATGGGCAGGTGCTTTTCTTTCCTTTGACACCATTAGTCACTGTTACCCCTCCAGCCATTCCAGCCAAAAGGTCATCACTGCTCTTGGTCTAGAAGCAATAGAAAATGAAAACATATTGACTAGATAAAGCAAAACTAAATAACACTTTGACACTAAACAAAGGTCCTGACTGTTATACTGCATTCAAAAACTCTGCTAAGACCTGACAGTCAGCAGCACGCTGCACAATCTCTTTATAGGTTTACAAATAATCACACACTTCTTTTTAAACACGAAAATCATATATGTCATAATCAAAGATTTTATGGAAGCTTGTTGTATGCCCACACAGGCCGACTCAGTGAGGGTAGAGAAAAGCGCATACGTCATTCTCGTTTCTCTTTCAGCTAAGGAGATGCCTCATGAACAAGCATCATTTGAGTGATACCACACGAACTATCTCAGGAAAATTCTAAAATGCCACAAGAAGTGCCATATAATTTCCAAAGAGAAACATTATGGAGAGTCAAATAATCTACTTGCTCTGAAGTGACCATTGAGGAGCCAATATGTAAAACAAATTTTTCTGAAATTTCTTACCTCATCTAATTTTCTAATAGTCAAAATGACAATACTTGAGAAAAACCACTTACAATATTTATTTATATTTTATTAAGATTATTTTTGGCTGGGCCCAGTGGCTCAGGCCTGTAATCCTAGCACTTTAAGGACTGAGGTGGGAGAATAGCTTGAGCCCAGGAGTTCAAGGTCAGCCTAAGCAAGAGACTCCATCTCTAAAAAAAACTTTTTTAATTAGCCAGGAAGGGTGGTGCCTGCCTGTGGTCCCAGTTACTGGGAAGGCTAAGACAGGAGGATCACTTGAGCCCAGGAGTTGGAAGGTTGCCGTGAGCTAGGTAACACCACTGCACTCTAGCCTGACCAACGGAGCAAGATTTTGCCTCCCCATCCCCCAAAGAAACAGATTATTTTGAAAATATCATGAGCTATTAAAAAAGAAAGTAAACATGATGACTAATGAGACTGACTGTGAAATTATTATCTAAGAAAAATAGTGAAGAAACCTATTTTTACTTCTCCTGGAAATGAAAGAGTACAGATAAAAGTTAAAGATCTGTTTTAAAGAAGAAAAAAGAAAAAACTACCTTTAATAAAAGAAGTAAAAAGTTCTCTTCCTTTTAGGGAAGGCACAAATTAGCCAGCTGACTGATACTATATGGAACCACACTCTCTCTTAGATAGTCATAATGAATTCATTTCTTCTACAAGCTAAAATGATTCCTAAGTAATCTCTAAGTCTCTTCCCGGTTGTAAACAGCAGTGACCCCATTGCATAGGCTGGAGTGCAATGATACAACCATAGCTCACTGCAGCCTCAATCTCCTGTCTCCACCTCCCAGTAGCTAGAAGTACAAGCATGGCCACCAGACCTGGCTAAGATTTCTATTCTTATCACTCAATTATGAAAGTTGTAATATACTGACATTACGTAGGTCAATCTATCCTATTTAAAAAGAGGCAAGAGGATGGCACCTGTGGCCTAGTGGGTAGGGTGCCAGCCCAAAATACCAACGGTGGTGGGTTCAAACCCAGCCCCAGCCAAACTGCAACAAAAAAATAGCCCGGCATTGTGCAGGCGCCTGTAGTCCCAGCCACTTAGGAGGCTGAGGCAAGAGAATCACCTAAGCCCAGGAGCTGGAGGTTGCTGTGAGCCGTGTGACGTCATGACACTCTACCAAGGGCGATAAAGTGAGACTCTGTCTCTACAAAAAAAAAAAAAAAAAAAAAAAAAAAAAAATGAGGCAAGAAAGGAAACATTACTTTCAATGAATTAAATAGAATTAAACTCTGGTAATTTAGGGTTACCACATTATGAGAAATCTAATGTAGAATAGATAAAGAGGAAGCAGGACACTGCATTCACAGTAAGGAATGTTCATAATCTTTTTTTTTTTTTTTTTTTTTTGACACAGAGTCTCACTTTTTTGCCCTCAGTAGTGTGCTGTTGCATCACAGCTCACAGCAATCTCAAACTCCTGGGCTTAAGCAATTCTCTTGCCTCAGCCTCCCAAGTAGCTGGGACTACAGGCATCTGCCACAATGTCCGGCTATTTTTTTGTTGCAGTTGTTTACCTGGCCCAGACCAGGTTCGA
Organism: Loris lydekkerianus; assembly: GCA_963574355.1. Classification (NCBI taxonomy): domain Eukaryota; kingdom Metazoa; phylum Chordata; class Mammalia; order Primates; family Lorisidae; genus Loris; species Loris lydekkerianus. The sequence continues at coordinate 6,270 of CAUYPK010068081.1, read as the reverse complement.
ACCCACCACCCTCACTGTATGTGGCTAGCGCCATAACCACCATGCTATTGTGCCAAGCTAAGACTGTTCATAATCTTTAAGACTTGTTTCTGTTCATGAAAACTGGTCATCAACTACAATGCAATAAAAAAACTGCACATCGGGCGGCGCCTGTGGCTCAGTGAGTAGGATGCCGACCCCATATGCCGAGGGTGGCGGGTTCAAACCCAGCCCCAGCCAAACTGCAGCAAAAAAAAAAAAAAAAAAAAAAACCTGCATAGTAGCTTATGTCTGTAATCCTAGCACTTTGGGAGGCTGATATGGGAGGACTGCTTGAGCTCAGTGTGAGAACAGCCTTGAGCAAGAGAGAGATCCCATCTCTACTAAAAATAGAAAAACTAGGGGCTAGGTGTGGTGGCTGACACCTGTAACCTAGCACTCTGGGAGGCCAACATAGGCATATTGCTTGAGCTCATGAGTTCCAGACCAGCCTGAGCAAGAGCAAGACCCCATCTCTAAAAACAGTCAGGTGTTGTGACAGGCACCTATAGTCCCAGGTACTCGGAAGGCTGAGGAAAGATCATCACTTGAGTCCAAGAATCTGAGGTTGTGGTGAGTTACAGACACCACAGCACTCTACCAAGGACAACAAAGTGAGACTCTGTCTCAAAAAAATAAAAATAAGAATAGAAAAACTAATCAGGCATTGTGGTAGGCACCTATAGTCCCAGTTATTTGGGAGGCTGAGGAAGGAATCACTTCAGCCCAGGAGTTTGACTTGCTATGAGCTAGGCCAATGCCATGTTCTTCTACCCATGGCAATAGAGTGAGACTATGTCTCAAAAAAAAACCAAACAAACAAAAAAACCACCACCACCCCCAACAAAACAGACCTCTTTAATCAAATCATCTTTAAATCTGTTAAATTTATCTTTGAACTTATGTTTTTCTTCCCTAAGTTTTCCTTTCTTTCTTTCTTTTCTTTTTTTTTGAGGCAGTCTCACTATGTCACCCTCAGTAGAGTGCTGTGCCATAACAGCTCACAGCAACCTCTAACTCTTGAGCTCAAGTGATTCTCTTGCTTCAGCCTCCTGAGTAGCTGGGACTACAGGCGCCCACCACACCACCCGGCTATTTTTAGAGGTGGGGTCTCACTCTGGCTCAGGCTGGTCTCAAACCTGTGAGCTCAGGTTATCCACCCACCTGGCTTCCCAAATGCTGGGATTACAGCATGAACCACCTCACCCAGCCCCTTTTCTTTCATAGTAATTACATTTGAACACCACCCTACACTGTCCTATATAAAAACACTTCTCTAGATACAATCTGCCTTTCTTTGCGTGATGGCAAAGTTAAACATGTATCAGTACACTAAATATTAACTCTGCACTTATCATAGAAATTAAGATAGCAGAGTACTGGTCTAAGAATAAACCAAGAATTTTTATAGACACTTGAGTTATAACCAAAGAAGCAGTGCAGAAACCCTGGGTTTTCCAGGAAATGGTACTAGGTTAATTGAATATTCATAAAGGGGAAAATTATGAACTTTAAATTCCAAGGTTTTCTAACTAAGACTCAAAATCCTGAATTATAAAACAAAAAAAATCGATCAATTCAACCCATCAATTGAACTGATCAAATTCAACTCGTCTCTAACAATAATTTTTAAAATGAGCTAGACATGGTGCCATGCACCTGTAGTTCCAGCTACTTAGGAGGCTGAAGCAGGAGTTGGAGGTGACAGTGAGCTATGAATCTGCCACTACACTCCAACCTGGGTGACAGAGCAAGATCCCTTCTCTAAAAAACTGAGAAAAATTAAAATGAGCAAAGTGAACAATCACACACAATCAATCACACACACACATACACACAACTACAAGAAAAGATGATCAGCCTACCTGACAATAAGAGCAACACAAATTAAGCAGCACCTGTCACCTCTCAGATTAGCAAAAAATGAAAAAGTATGACAACACATTCTTTTGGGAAGGTAACAGAGGAACGGGCACTCCCCAAGTTGCTAGTGGCAATGTGCATTGATATAAGCCTAGTGAACGGAATGGGGAAACAGCTAACAAAGCTCCAGTGCATTTACTTTTCATCCAGTAATCACATTGCCAGCAACTGAACCTGAAGACACAGATTCTAATAACACATTCTAATTTCTCCAATAAACAGAAATACATGCACTGTTCATCACAGCATTATTGCCCTGCCAAAACACTGGTACACCTTAGATGTCTACACACAGTAAAGTGTCCAGAGGATACTTTAGTGAACATCATGAGGTATTAAACAGATACAAAAACAGAGTAAGATGGCTACAAATTGTTACGGGGAGACGTCCAGAATACATTAAGGAAAAAAAAGCAAACTACTAAAGAATATGTTAGGACACTTTTTGTGTAAGAAAGGGGATATAGGGTGGCGCCTGTGGCTCAAAGGACTAGGGCGCTGGCCCCATATACTGGAGGTGGTGGGTTCAAACCCCGCCCTGTCCAAGAACTGCAAAAAATAAATAAATAAATAAATAGGGATATATAAAAAGGTACATGTGCACATTAATGTAAAAATAAGCACTGGAAGGATAAATAAAAACCAAACCAGCTGTCTCACCTAGGCATAGATGAGAACAGAATAAGAAGGAATAGGGGAGGAGAGGGACACTTCTTGGAATATATCTCCTACATTAGTGTTTCACATGCTCTAAATAAATAAATAAAATCTAGGAGGGTGGGGAAAGCCCAGAATATGACAAAAAAACAAATGGACTGAACTATATTTCAAATGAATAACACAATCCAAGTAACTTTAGAACACAGTATTTTAACCAAAGATACTCAAACTCTCAAGATAAAGACAAAAAAGGAGGGCAGAGCAAGATGGCGGAGGAGAAGATCATTCAGCTGAGTGCTCCTAAAACAACTGGGGGGAAAAGAGAGCACCCAGCATACCTGGCACAGGGATGTTGGGAGAGTGTGGCTCAGAGAGCACAGCGAGGAGGTGGAGAGCTGGATACAGCATATGATCCAGCGTGGAAATCTGATGAATTAGGCAAGTGACTGCCACCTGCTGGGATCTGCTGACCCCCACAGAGGCCCGGGATGAGAGGAAGGCTTTCTGGAGTTTTCAGTAGTTGGAGAAGCTACACACTGAATGGAAAGCTTAGAAGAGTGGGCATCTCCAACAGTATACAGCCACCAGATCTAAATGCAGGTTAGAGTGGATTTGTCATAGGTTTAGTGGCTGGCCAGTGAGCCATACTGAGGTCTCAAAGGTCAGGGAACTACCATTGTGGGAGGGTTGTGGGAAGGTGTTAGCAACAGCCTAAAGCACAGCTGTCTTAATTCTGCCTGCAGGGATCAGAACTCCACTCTTGGGCCAAGCTGAGGGACTCTCACACCCCACGGGAACTAGAGTCAGGGGGAACTGTGAGAGACCTGCCCCTGATGGAGGGAAGCTTCACACTGCCACAAAAAGTGGGGTTGAACACTTTTGTAAACCCCACAGTGCCACAAAAAGTGGGGTTCACAAAACCCCACATTGCCACCTGGTGTCCGGCAACATAGTGCAACATACTGTCATCAAGAGCAAGGACTTCTGTTTGAAACAAAGTGAGACATAAAACAAAGTGAGAAATAAAAAGGCCAAGGAGGTGGACAAGGAGATGAACAAGAAGGAACACATGAGAAGGAGCCAACAGAAAAATTCAGGCAATGTTAAAAACCAAAACAGAGGAACTCCGCCAAGGAACCATGAAGCAGCTACTGCAGAAGACTCCACGTATAAAGAATTAACGGACTTGACAGAAAGGGAATTTAAAATATGGATAATAAAGACAATAAAAGGAATGGAAAAGAAAATGAAAAGAAAGAACGAAAAGTCTCATCTACAGATGAAAGATCTGTAGAATATAGAAAGGTCCTGGCAGAGCTTAAGGAAACGAAGGAGACAATCAGGGAATGTAAAGATGCTGTAGAAAGTATCAAAAATAGGTTAGATGATGGAGAAGAAAGAACCTCAGAGCCAGAGAATAAAGTGTTTGAGTTAACCCAGGTAGTTAAAGAGGAAGAAAAGAAAAGAGAGAGAGAGAAAGCAGAATAGGTGCTTAGGGAACTGTGAGACCCCATGAAGCATTCAAATATATGAATAATGGGGATCCCTCAAGGGGAAGAAGATTTTCTGAAAGGAATGGAAAACCCTCTCCACTGGAGACTATCATAAACAAAAACTTCCCAAGTTATACTAAAGATCCCGAAACACACCCTTTAGAAGGATATCAAACCCTGGGTCATCTCAACTCAAACAGAGTTTCTCCAAGACACACTGCGATGTCCAAAGATGACAGAGAAAACTCCGCAAGCAGCCGGAGTAAGACCCACCGAGGCGAAGCCATTAGGAAGACAGCACACTTTTCAACTGAAACTTTCCAATCCAGGAGAGAACGATAATCCACCTTCAACATTCTTAAACAAAACAACTTTCAGCCCAGAATTCTGTATCCTACTAAACTAACCTTCAAAATTGATGGAGAAATCAAATCTTTTGCAGGTATACAAGCACAGAGGAAATTCACCACAACAAAACTAGTGCTATAGGAAATACTTAGACCTATTCTTAACACTGATTACCATGCTGGACCACCAGCAAAGTAAACCCAAAAGCTAAAGGTCAAAACCTACTTTCTACAATGGTGCAAAGAATAAGACTACACAAAGGACTTTCGCAAAATACAATGAATGGAATTCTACCTGCTGATCAATTCTCTTAATAAACGTACACGGATTGAATTCCCCACCAAAGAGACATGGGCTGGGTGACTGGATAAAAATACACAAACCATCCATATGCCATCTCTAGGAAATGCACCTAGTCTTAGAGGACAAATCAACACTCAGGGTTAAGGGATAGAAAACAGTATTTTCAAGCAAATGGAAATCAGAGGAAAGGAGGAGTTGCAATCTTATTCTCAGATACAAGCAGATCTAAAGCAACTAAAGTTAAGAAAGACAAAGATGGACACTTCATGTTGGGCAAAGGAACAATACAACAAGAAGACATTTCAATTTTAAATATTTATGCACCCAACTGAAATGTTTTCAGATTTATGAAACAGGCCTTGAGTGTGGTCTGAGCAATATAATATCCCATAACACCATAATAGCTGGGGACTTTAACACCCCTCTCACAGAACTGGACAGATCCTCTAAACAGAAACTAAACAAAGATACAAGGAATTAAATGTGACCCCAGAACAAATGGGATTGATAGACCTATGCAGAACACAGCATCCCAAAGCTAAAGAATATACATTTTTCTTGTCAGCCCATGGAACATACTCCAAAACAGACCACATCCTAGTTTACACATCAAAGCTTAGCAAAATTTAAAAGAATAGAAATTATACCTTGTGTTTTCTCAGACCACAAGGCAAGAAAGGTGAAACTCAACTCCAACAAAAACGTTCATCTCCATGCAAAGACTCGGAACTTAAACAACCTTATGCTGAATAACAGTGGGGTTCGGGAAGAGATAAAAGAGGAAATTGTTAAATTCCTCAAACACAGCAACAATGAAGATACAAGTTACCAAAACTGGTGGGATACAGTAAAAGCAGTCTTGCAGTCTTGAAGGAAGGAAATGTATCACATTAGCTGCCTACATTGGAAAACAGAGAATACATCAACAAAAACTCATGAACCATCCTATGGAACTGAAAAAAGAAGAACAATATAATTCCAAACCCAGAAGAAGAAAAGGAATAATCAGAATTACATCAGAGATTACTGAAATTGAAAAAAAAAAAAGCATCATTCAGAAAATTAACAAAACAAAACATTGGTTTTTTGAAAAAAATATGTAAAATCGACAAACCTTTGGACAAATTAACTGGAAACAGAAAAGTAAAATCTCTAATAACCTTAACCAGAAATGATAAAGGGGAAATAACAACAGATGCCACAGTGATACAAGAGATCATTTCTGGATTCCAGCGCCTCCACTCCGTCCCCAGCGGGTCCGCTTGGTGTGCCATGGACGGCATTGTCCCAGATATAGCAGTTGGTACAAAGCGGGGATCTGACGAGCTTTTCTCTACTTGTGTTACTAACGGACCCTTTATCATGAGCAGCAACTCGGCCTCTGCAGCAAATGGAAATGACAGTAAGAAGTTCAAAGGTGACAACAGAAGTGCTGGTGTACCCTCCAGAGTGATCCACATCCGCAAACTCCCAAGTGACGTCACAGAGGGAGAAGTCATCTCCCTAGGGCTGCCCTTTGGGAAGG
>CAUYPK010068080.1:0-19206 GCA_963574355.1 Loris lydekkerianus | reverse complement strand
TTCTTGAGATACTTTTCTAAGAAGAATATGTTCCAGCTCTATCCATGTAAACATAAAAGAGTTAAAGTCTCCATCTTTTTTTAAGCCTGTATAATATTTCATGGTGTACATATATCACAATTTATTAATCCATTCATGGGTCGATGGGCACTAAGGCTTCTTCCATGACTTAGCAATTATGAATTGGGCTGCACACACACTTACTTTTTAAAATGATTTCTTGGTCAATGTCAAAATATACCTTGAATGTAATGATTGCTGTACGGAAGAAAAAGTCAACTGTTACGACTGCCCACACTATAAACAAGCGTACTCTACTCTTACCAATAATTATTAAAGTAAAAATTTCTAACGTTTAAAAAAAACTAAACTCCCTAACACAGCCTCTAAGGCAGTAGTTCTCAACCTTCCTAATGTCACCATGTATTTTCTTTCTTTCTTTTTTTTTTTTTTTTGGTAGAGACAGAGTCTCACTTTATTGCCCTTGGTAGAGTGCTGTACCGTCACAGCTCACAGCAACCTCCAGCTCCTGGGCTTAGGCGATTCTCCTGCCTCAGCCTCCCCAGTAGCTGGGACCACAGGCGCCCACCACAACACCCGGCTATTTTTTTGTTGCAGTTTGGCCGGGACTGGGTTTGAATCCACCACCCTCGGTATCTGGAGTCGGCACCCTACTCACTGAGCTACAGGCACTGCCCCACAATGTATTTTCATTGTTAAAAAGGGGTCGCAACCCTAGATTGAGAACCATTACTCTAAGGCAGGCGTCCTCAAACTGCGGCCTGCGGGCCACATGAAGCAGTATGAATTGTATTTGTTCCTGTTTTGTTTTTTACTTCAAAACAAGATATGTGCAGTGTGCATAGGAATTTGTTCAAAGTTTTTTCTGTTTTTTTTTTTTTAAACTATAGTCCAGCCCTCCAACGGTCTGAGGGACCGTGAATTGGCCCCCTGTTTAAAAAGTTTGAGGACGCCTGCTCTAAGGCCTTCTTTCAAAACATGCCAGGCTTCGTGCCTGAGGACTTTTAAATGTATCTCCTTCACCTGAATGGCTGAAACTCCAGAAACAGGCAAACTGGCTTTTTTCACACTTGTCTTCACCCAAGAGACATCTCTTTTAGAGAGGCTTTCACTATCCACACTAACCAAAATAGCCCCATCAAATAACCCTGTTTTATTTCTGCATGACACTTACTACTATGTTAAATTGTTTAAAAGCTTTAGTCAATCTTCCTACCTTCCTTCTTGCTTTACAAGGGTAGGACCCTGACAATATTGATTACTGCTGTATTCTTTTTCTTTTTCTTTTTTTTTTTTTTTTGAGACACAGCCTCAAGCTGTCGCCCTGGGTAGAATGCCATGGCATCATAGCTCACAGCAACCTCCAACTCCTGGGCTCAAGAGATTCTCCTGCCTCCGCCTCCAAAGTAGCTGGGACTACAGGCGCCCGCCACAACACCCGGCTATTTTTTGGTTGCAGCTGTCATTGTTACTTGGCAGGCTCTGGGCTGGATTCAAACCCGCCAGCTCAGGTATATGTGGCTGGCGCCTTAGCCGCTTGAGCCACAGGCACCAAGACTACTGCTGTATTCTCATTAGCACTTAATACAGTACCTGGAACACAAAGGCATTCTCAAATCTATTAAATAAATTAAGGTGGCTCAGCCTTGTAATCCAAGCACTGTGGGAAGCCAAGTGTTTGAGACTAACCTGAGTAACATCATGAGACCCTGTCTTGACAAAAAATAGAAAAATTAGATGGGTGTGATGATATGTACTTGTAGTCCCAGCTACTCAAGGGGCTGAGGCAGGAAGATCACTTGAGCCCAGTAGCTTGAGGCTGTAGTGAGTTACTGTGATGCTACTGGACTCTAGTCTGAGCAATACAATGAGAACCTGTCTTTAAAAAAAAAAAAAAAAAAAAAGGAAAAGGAAAGACGGAAAGAAATGAAACCAGAATAATAATACAAAAAGGTAAATTTTTTATAAAAAGACCTGTCAAGAACTACTACACCTGTGGCTCAAAGGAGTAGGGCGTCAGCCCCGTATGCCGGAGGTGGTGGGTTCAAACCCAGCCCCAGCCAAAAGCTGTAAAACAAAAACAAAACAAAGAACTACTATATGTGAAGTAAATCTCCATTTTGTAGTACATCCTTAAAAATATTTATCTTATCATTCAACAAAGGACAAACTGCAATAAATTTCATTCTATATTTAATTATGGGGGACAACTATGTATTAGATTCTATTAATAAAGAACCCACTTAGAAGACTTAAATATAACCTCAGTCCAAAAACATATAGTGTGTCCATAAAATTCGTGTACAATTTAAAATAGATTCTTAAACAAATTTAAAATATATTATATATTTTTTAATTGCACATGAACTTTATGGACACCTATATTACAATGAATTCTAAGTCTTTCAGACACTCAGAAAATACAGTGCTGAGTAGACAGCATACTACAATAACTTTTAATAAAAGCTAACAAAAACGTACCTACTTTCATTCAAGTTTTAGATTATTTATCATTCATAATTTTCATTTTTCCATCTCCTTATCAAAACCACTTACAGGCTAAGAAGCATGCCAAGTCAGTGCTTCCTAACCTTTTTCAGGTCACCATACTCATACAAAATAATGGATCATATTTACCAGATATGCTGAAGTATGCAGACAAGGCTGCTCCAGCTATAAGTGATAAGCCTAATGATCCAAGGCCAAGGGCCCTACTAGTTGCCCCAGGGTTATAGGGCATACCTCTAATCTGTTCATCACAGAAAACTCTATACTAAAGTATTCCTTAATCAATTTACTGAAGAGCAGGCATCTGAAAGCAAGAAAAAGGCATCTTCTAAAAAGATCGTGTGGTAGCAACATATCTCAATCTCAAATGGAGACATTCAGAAATTCTGTTCCTACTAGTCTCAAACGTAATGTAGATCTAGATTCCAACACTGTGATTTCTCTCTCTCTGATCTGATTAAATGCTCCATGTTAAAAAACAAACAAACATATATATATCAACACAAAGCCACATACACACACCTAGACACTTGCTAAAACCACATAGGCTAAAGTAGAAATCCACTTCTCAATGTGAAAGATCTTTCACAGCTCTATAGAAAAGTTTTAAAAACAAATGCATTCTTTCATGAATGGAAAAATTCATCATGTTGGAAGAAACAAATCATTTAAAAAGACATATACATTTCATTATAAAGGATTATTATTCCTAATATACAAAGAACTCCTGAAAACTAGTAAGAAAAAGACGAACAATGCCACAAGGTAGAAAAATAACAAAAAACAGGGAATTAAATCCACAGAAAGGAAATATAAAGGCTAATGAACATATGTTTCTATGTAAAGTAGAAAAACACAAATCAAGAACTAAAATATTATTTTTAATACCAGATTTATGGGCCTCTTTGCTTCTTGCCCTGGCAACGGAGGCCCTTCACTGTCTATTGCCAAATGTATCCTGCTTTGTAAGCTTTCTTATTCTATAAGCCTGTCTTTCTTTCTTTCTTTTTTTTTTTTGCAGGTTTTGGCAGGGGCTGGGTTTGAACCCGCCACCACTGGCATATGGGGCCCCGGTGCCCTACTATTTTGAGCCACAGGCGCAGCCCAAGCCTATCTTTCTCTTCTTCAATAATTAACTTTGTTTCACACTTGCCTTAAAAAAAAAAAATCAGATTTATAAAATTGAAAAGACTGAAAATATCCAGCACAAGCATTTGAAGGCAATCTACCTTTTTCTTATGCTACTAAAAGTGTAAACCACAACAGTGTAACCCAGGGATTTTTTTTTTTTTAACTTTTTTTTTTAATGAACATAATTTAAGGGTACAGCATGGGTTCAAGTGTGCAATGAGATAGAAAAGGTTGAAAAACAATGGTCTAACTTAACAATTTAACAATGTCTATTTAAAGATTTAAATTCACATTTCATTTGACCATCCATCCTACAAGAGAAAAGAACACCCAGTACTGCACACACACGTGAATATTTACTGCAACATTATTCGTAATATCAAAAAACTGTTAATTACCTCAGGCTCAAAGCCACAGAACTAAAACTGGGACAATTTATAGCAAGACTAGTTTTTTTTAAAAAACCTCCTAGGAAAGGACAATGCCCTAGTACACTAGCAAAATGTCTAATTTAAAGAATATTTATGCAAACAGCTGCAATTCATGTGCCTGCAGTCCAGCATCTTGGGAACTGAAGCAGGAGACCACGAGCCCAGGAGTTTGAAGCTTCAGTGAGCTATAATGGTGCCCCTGCACTGCAGCCTGGGCAACACAGTGAAATCCCATCTTTTAACAAATATATATTTAAATAAGACTGTTTTGTACAGGAAAAATACATCTAAAGTTATGAAAAACCCTACTTTGTTTTCCCTAAGCAAACTTTCTTTTTAAGAGATGAGGTCTGGGAAGGAGGGAGAGGGACTGGAGTGCTCCCACTTAATGGGTACGATGTAAGGGTATATGGCACACCTCTTGGGTGCGAGGTGTGCCACTCAACTACAATAGAGACTCTGCCTAAAAAATGCAAACATTGCAACCTAACTGTTTGTACCCTCACATTAAACTGAAATTTATAAATAGAGAGAGAGAGAGAGAGAGATGAGGTCTTGCTCTGTTGTCCAGACAACTCCTTCAACTTCTGGGCTCTAGTAATCTTCCTGTCTCAGCCTCCTGGGATTGCAGCCATGTGTTACTACTTTAGCAAGCTTCTTTTTTGTTGTTGTTGTTGTTGCTGCAGTTTGGCTGGGGCCTGGTTCGAACCTGCCACCCTCTCGGTATATGGAGCCAGCGCCCTACCCACTGAATCACAGGTGCTGCCCCAAGCAAACTTCTTAAAAAGAAAACTTTTGGCTCAGCACCTATGGCTCAAGCAGCTAAGGTGCCAGCCACATACACCTGAGCTGGTGGGTTTGAATCCAGCCCGGGCCTGCCACACAACACTGATGGCTGCAACCAAAAAAATAGCCAGGCATTGTGGTCGGTGCCTGTAGTGCCAGCTACTTGGGAAGCAGAGGCAATAGAATCACATGGGCCCAGGAGTTGGAGGTTGCTGGGAGCTGTGATGGCACAGCACTCTATCCAGGGTGACAGCTTGAGGCTCTGTCTCAAAAAAAAAAAAAAGAAAAGAAAGAAAGAAAGAAAGTTAAGAAAAGAAAACCTTTAAGCTTTAAGTAGGGAGTATTTTATACTTTTATTTTAGATTTAACTAGAAAACTACTGAACTTTACTGCCATACTGTAGATTCTTTCGAAAATGTTAAGACCATGGTCAATGTCTTCTATGTACACATACCTGTCACCATTAAATTTTAATACTTTAAAGGACTATCTATGTTGTATCATACCAAAAGTAAACCAAGCATCGAAAAAAGATAACTTTAAAATGTTCATGAAACATTTCTTGGTATTTATCCAACTTTTCAACCTCTACATAAAAGTGTATTGTTTAAAAGAGGATTGTTAAGTATGTCATTTGAAGATAGCTTTGGTAACAAAGACATTACATGGAAACAAGTTATAAAATCTCATTTCTGTTCAATAATAAAAAAATCTTTACTTTTTTCACATATACAAAATTACTATAAAAGTTTATTACTATATAAATTCCCAGACCTTAAACATTTGGCAAAATGTCTGAGAATCTGTATTCTGTAGATTAAACATTTACATTTTGCATGCAAGAGACAGAGCACATTCATAACTTCATCTATTGTGATAGCTAAATTCTACAATTTATTTCAGAAGCCTATAATTTACTTACTATGAATTATTCCAGTCTAATTGTATAATTCACATTCAACTGGTTCCAAGCTGCTTCTTTCTATACTCCAGACTATTCCTACCAACCATCACTGAATGCTTTGAAAACCAAAAGCCTAGTTCCTACCCTACTACTCTACCTTCCTCTAGGTTGGTTACCATTCCACTGAAGAATTACACCTGGTGCCTTTGAAAGACACCAAGGAATGTTTTGTGAGACAAGTGGTGGGAGGGGTGACTCTTCTGACCTTGCTGGGCTGTAAAAGAGAAAAAGGAAGAGAGAAAAAAGGTGGTGTGATAGTAATTGCCAGATACTGCAGGTCTTAGCTTTCTGTAGTCACCCACTCTACGTCTGTCAATCATGACTTTGTATATATTTCTCTGAATTTATTTTTTCTATCCTACATTATTTGTGAAAGTGGTAGGTTCCATAAATTCACAAAAAATTTTGCCTTTTGTTGGTTTCACATATCTTTCTGCCACCTGGAGTCTGATGATACATTTGCTTTAATCATGTAATTCATGATTTTTATAGTCTAAACTTTATCTTTTCAGAACTACTTCTTTGTATATCAAAATGTCCATTTTTATTATCATAGTTTGCTTGTCAATCACATTTATTCTCTATGTGACCATTTCTTTTTAGAAAGTTAAGAGTGTAGCCAGCCATGGTGGCTCACACTTATAGTCGGTAATCCTAGCACTCTGGGAGGATGAGGTGGGTGGATTGCTTGAACTGAGGAGTTCAAGACTAGCCTGAGCAAGAGTGGGACCCTGTCTCTACTAAAAAATAGAGAAACTAGCCGGGTGTGGTGGTACAACACCTGTAGTCCCAGCTATTCAGGTGGCAGAGGCAAGTGGATTGTTTGAGCCCAGGAATTTGAGGTTGCTGTGAGCTATGCCACCATGGCAACAGAGACTCTGTCTCCAAAAAAAAAAAAAGAAAGAAAGAAAAAGAAAAGAAAAGAAAGTTAGCATGTAAAATCTTTGCTATATTCAAACTAAACAATGGGCTTATAGCTGGGGGTCTTATGCCTATAGTCCCAAGGAGTTCAAGGACAGCCTGGACAACAGAGCCAACCCTGTCTCAAGGGGGATAAAAAGATGGGCTAGGCTCTGCACCTGTAGCTCAAGCAGCTAAGGCACCAAACACATACACCTGAGCTGGCAGGTTTGAATGCAGCCCGGGCCCACCAAACAACAATGACGGCTGCAACCAAAAAATAGCCGGGCATTGTGGTGGGCACCTGTAGTCCCAGCTTCTTGGGAGGCGGAGGCAGGAGAATCTCTTGAGCCCAGGAGTTGGAGGTTGCTATGAGCTGTGATGCCACAGTACTCTACACAGGGCTACAGCTTGAGGCTCTGCCTCAAAAAAAAAAAAATAAATAAAAAGATGGGTTTATAAACTCTAAATAGTATTTGAGTTTACAAGAAATTTGAATTTCTAAAGTCACATGGCACTAAATTATGCAACACAAGTCAAAAAGCCAAGTCCCTGAACAACCTGACATGCACTCTGTCTTGAGATTCACTTCAGTTGCCTTCTTTGGGCCCTTTTTGTGGTGTAACTAAAATATCACCCAATATGATATAAACAAATTCAAGCTAGTTCTTCATAATAGCCAGCTTCTTCAGGAAAGAGACGTCAAAATGTCAAGTCTCTCTCTTTTCTAAAGTATACTCAGCATTTTTTCAAACTACAAAGCACAACCCATTAGTGGTAGGAGATCACTTCAGTAAGATATGACCAGCTTTCTTTAAAAATACCAGGTCTGTGCTTGCTTAGGCAGCACATATACTAAAAATACAAAGTCTGACAATTAAGTTTGCAAACTTGCCATGGTACAACTGAATTGGCAGCACTGTATAAACAACTCAGTTAAGGCTTCAGAACTTTGGCATTTCATTAGCTCACAGCTGTGTTTGTGTGACATGTGGTGGCGTTTTGCTGAGTAGTGTTCAGTATAGTTGTATGCTGTTACAAAAATGTCAGAGCTTGAATTAGAGCAACAAACAAACATTCAATTTCTTGTTAAACTTGGCAAGAGCAGAAGTAAAATCAGGGACGTGTTAGTCCAAGTTTATGGGGATAATGCCATGAAGAAAATGGAGTCTACAAAATGGATTAAACGTTTTTCTGAGGGGTTAGGATGGCCAGTATCAAGCAGAACTGATGGAAACACTGCAAAGAGTTGTCAAATTGTGCATCAAAATCATCGGCTGACTATGAAAAGCATACCAGACCAAGTAAACATTCACAGAAAAACAAGAAAATCTTAACTGAAAATATCAGCCAACAACTTACGGCTCTGGCATCAAAACAACGCACCAGTTCACACAGCACGGTAGCACTGTCTATGAGGTAGTTTTTAGCCGGTAAACAAGAAACTGTATTAGAATACCCGCCCTACCCACCTGATCTGTGCCCCCCCCCCCAATGACTTTTTTCTTTACTGAAAGATAAAGGAAATAGTGAAAGATAAAGGAAATAGTGAAAGGAAGACATTTTGATGCCATTCAGGATACCAATGGTAACAACAACGACAGCTTTGCTGGCCATTCCAGAAAGTTCCAAAATTGCTGTAAAGAGTGCACTAGGTGCTGGCATCACCACATAGCTGGCATCATCATGACCTTATGATATTCTGCAATGAGGCATGTAGCACTTTTTCTAGGATGAGTTTCTGACCTTAATTGTCAGACCTCATATATATGCTGATAAGGGAAAAAGAAAAAGTGGGGCGTGTGGTTGATAGGTTGATTCCCTACTAGGCAACAAGATATATCCACAAAAAAATAAATTCCTGAAAATTCTGTATCAACTAAGCAGCTGCAACAATAATAATGATATTAGCTAATAGCTACTAAACATTATTGTAAGAGGGGCTATTATACTGATTTTGGAGATGAAGAACTATCCTGAGGACTATAAAGGTTAAGTAAAATTGTCTAGTAAGATATAGAGCCAAGATTACTGACAGAACAAGTTAATCTGGGGGTTTTTTTGGAGACAGAGGCTCACACTGTCGCCCCGGGTAGAGTGCCGTAGCACCATAGCCCACAGCAACCTCAAACTATTAGGCTTGAACAATCCTCTTACCTCTGCCTCCCAAGCTGGGACTACAGACATAAGCCCCCACATATCTGTCTAGTTTTTCCATTTTTAGTAGAGACAGGGCCTTCCTTGCTGTTGCTCAGGCTGGTCTTGAACTCCTGAGTTCAAGCAACCCACCCCCCTCAGCCTCTCAGAGAGCTAGGATTACAGGCCTGAGCCACCTCACCAGTTTTATTCACAAGTTTTACCAAGGCTTCATCACACCATCACACACACACAAGATCAGTGCAATGAAGTACCAGATTTTAACCTTGTGGCTGCCTGCTCTAGCTTCCTAATATCTGGCTCTTTCTTCTTACTCTGGTAATTTACTTTTAATTTTACTTTTATTTATAATAAAATAAAAAATTAAATTTGGGGATAAGGATAAAGTGAAAAAGTTACCTATAATCTTATTCACCCTATCACAACATTTTTGGGATATCATTTTCTAGTATTAAAGGTATAATATCAGCTCAAAATCTACCTCTACATTTTATAAGCTGTATGGCCTTTGGCCCAATTGCTTCATTTTCCCACACACCAATTTTCTTTACTAACTAGCTTAGTGAACAAGAAAGAAAGATCTGATCATATGAGAAGTCTATCTTCCAGTGGAGACAAACACAATAAATTATATGATAGTTGGTGCTAAGTGCTGATGGGAGGGAGACAGGTTCCCATTTACATAGTGAGGTGAGAACAGGACTCAATGAAGAGGTAACAGTCAAGCCAAGATCTGGAAGTAAGTGAGTTTTACTTGTAGATGGCTCTGAGAACATTCCCCAGACAGAGGACAGCCAGTGAAAATCCCATGTACAAGGAAGAACAAAGAGAACAGAGCTAAATGAGAGAGTACAGCTAGAGAGAATCAGGGACAATGCAGTTAACATGATGCCTTGTAGGCCACCATACAAATCGCCCTTTACTGAGAGAAAAGAAAATGAGAAGCCATTGAAAGGTTTTGAGCAGAGAGTGACAACCACCGTCTTACATCTTAAAAGGATTACTCCAGCTGATATATTGAAAATAAACTACACAGGCAGTTAGATATATGATTGTGACGTTCAGAAAATGTCTAGGCTGAAGAATTAAAATAAGGATAATAATACTTACCTCATGTAATGTTATGAATGTTGTTAATATTGCTTGTAAAGCACTTAGTACTGCACCTAACACATAGTGAACAATTTCGTTAGAGCTACTTTTCTACACAAAAACATCTACCATAGGAGATGAGAGAGGGTGGGAAATTCAACCCATGCTTCACTTGCTAATCTACATAAACAATCAGCCTAGAAGAGGATTTTCCAAATTCCCATGAAAGAGGCTGTCCTGCTAGCTGATTCTTTGTCTTTGCAGAGCTACATCTGTACAGAGGGGACCTTTTCCTATTTAGCAATAATAATTTTGGGGCTAGTTGTAGCCCTAATCTTTGCCCACATACATATGGATTCCACACAACTGCATTTTCAATCCAAATTCTATGTTACAGTATTCTCCTTCAAATTTACTTTTTTAGAGACAGGGACTCACTATGTTTCCCTCAGTAGAGTGCGTGACATCACAGCTCACAGCAACCTCAAACTCTTGGGCTTAAGCAATTCTCTTGCCTCAGCCTCCAAGCAGCTGGGACTACAGGCACCCACCACAATGCCCAGCTATTTGTTGTTGTTGTCGTTGTTGATTTTAGCTGGCCCTGGCTGGGTTCAAACCCACCAGCCTCAGTGTATGTGGCCAGCACCCTACCCACAGAGCTATAGGTGCTGCTCAAATTTAATTTGTTTGTTTATTTGTTTGTTTGTTTCTTTCTTTCTTTCTTTTTTTTAGATAAGGTCTCACTCTTACCCTGGCTAGAGTGCAGAAGCATGGTAATAGCTCACCTCACTGCAACCTGAAACTCTTGGACTCAAGCAATCCTCCTGAGTAGCTGGGACTACAGGTACATGCCACTAAGCCCAGCTAATTTTGTAATTTTTTATAGAGATATGGTCTGGCTATATTGCTCAGGCTGGTCTCAAACTCCTGGCCTCAAGTAATTTTCTTACCTTGGTCTCCCACAGTGCTGAGATTATAGGCATGAACCACTATGCCCAGTCCAAATTAAATTTTAAACATCTGGCAATTATTTTTCTAATCATACTCTATTGCATTTGATACAATTTTTTTTTCCATTTTTAAGTCACACATTTTTTTCAAATTTTAAAATCTTTATAGACATGTGCCTATAGTCACAGCTACTCAGGAGGATTGCTACACAGAATGCATCTTACAACAATGGTGTGTTTTATTTGTCCTACTAGAGAACTGAAATAAATACCTTCAAGTATATGGTTATTTTGCTTACTACCTTATGCATGGAATTACTGGATCAAAAGGTACAAATTATGTGTGGATACTGGTGTCATGTTTTTATTTTTTTATTTTTTTTATTTTTTGAGACAGTCTCACTCTGTTGTTCCAGGCTGGAGTGCGATAACATCAGCCTAACTCACAGTAACCTCAAACTCCTGGGCTCAAGCAATCCTTCTGCATCAGCCTCTCGAGTAGCTGGGACTACAGTCACACACAACTCCCAGCTTTTTTTCTATGATTAGTAGAGAGGAGGTCTCACTGTCACTCAGGCTGATCATATTTTTAATATTGTTAAGACTAGACTTGGGTGATTTTTTTTTTTTTTTTGAGACAGAGTCTCACACTTTGTTGCCCTTGGTAGAGTGCCATGGCATCAGACCTCACAGCAACCTCAAACTCTTGGGCTCAAGTGATTGTCTTGCTTCAGCCTCCCAAGTAGTGGGTTTTGTTTTTAAGATTAAAATGGTTGGTCACCTTTTTTTTTTCAGATTTTTTTTTTGGGGGGAGGGGTAGGTTTAACCTGGAAAGGGAAGGTTATTCTACTACTTCATCTTTCTCAGAAGTGATAAAGGTCTTCTAAAATTTAGAGCGGGTAGAGACAGAAATTAATAGAGGCAACCAACACCAGTGGGTGTAACCTTTCTAAGAATTCCGCATTAGGTCAGCTTTCCATTAGCAAGTTAACTGTTAAGTGAGAGTATTTTGTGTTTTTTATACTCCTATGAAAAAGAGTAAAACTCAACAGCCTAGTTCCCAAAGAATTCTCTGAAATATTTCTAATAAGAAGTCCCAGACTAGTCTAAAAGGTCTCTAGATTAGCAGATTTTCCCAGCACTGTTGAGAGCATGGATACTATTCTGAAAATTATGTTAACTGAATGTTTGAGGAAATCAGCAGCCTCTTCCTCTGCTATACAACCTGATTCAAAGAAACTAATAATCCTGAGTTCCTCTACCTTACAATGAAACAAAGACAACAAACCTCATCCATATACTCAAAGATTCCCATCTGTTTCTTAATCCTATCCTTTTAAAAACTGCCAAAGATTTCCAGTCATTTTAGGAGAGTCTTTAACATGAGTGACAGAAACCAAAACACATAAGGGAAAAAAACCCACAACAGAAAAATGAGAACTTTATCAGATTAAAATACCCCAATGAATGCCCAACACATTAAATTGTACAATAATGGGGCACCAGAAGTTTCCATAAACTTCTAGAGTTAAATTCATTGATTCATTCATTCATTTTGCCTTCCATAATCCCTTTCTCAAGGATGTCTACAGGAAACAGGGCATCCAACACATGAAAGAAATGAAGGAAATCCCCAACAGGATAGTGGACCAGGCATAAGAATCTTAATTATGTGACCTTTTCTAGGAATCTCAAACTATCACCTACACAGGCCTTTTTTCTTTTCTTTTCTTAGGAGCAGGGAGAAGTTGGAGGAGAAGGAGCAGAAGGGAAGGAAGGAAACAGCCTACATTTTAAACGTTTTGTACATGACCCCATAGCCTCTTTATGTTTATTGTCTTCTGTGCAGAGGAGGTAGGTATCCTTCGAACAACGTAAATAAAAGAGCCTAGCAATGCAGTGTTTCCAAAGCATGGGACATACATTATTGAAGGTTTAAAAAAATGACTTTAGGGGAAATGTATACATGACATAAACTAAAAACTGAATCAATCAGATAAAGATTATGATAAGGAGGAAGTCTCAGTTTGGTGCCAATGTATCTTTTAATACCTATTTAACACTTCTAATCTCCCTTTTTAATTAAAAAAAAAAAAAAGATGGGTGGCGCCTGTGGCTCAGGGAGTAGGGCGCTGGTCCCATATACCAAGGGTGGCAGGTTCAAACCCGACCCTGGTCAAAACTGCAAAATAAATAAATAAATAAATAAATGAAAATTTAGAAAAAAAGTTTTTTTTTAAAAAAAGATTTCTATCTCAAAGCCACAGACAGACCATAATATATAACTAAAAATTAATACTGTTGTTTCTGTTTTATAAAAATAGCAGCAGAGGAATCTAAGTGGTATGTGTGTGTTTTCAAACTGCTTGTAACAGTGTTGTCCCCCATTTTTGTAAAAAAGAAATCAACATGAGATAAGATACCACACTCATTCACCCTCTCTATTTCCATCAACAAGGCTTGCCCCTGTTTTGCCCCTTTCGCTTATGTCCTTCGTCCATAACTCAACAGCCTCAAACTACTTTTACCTTTTTTAAAGGGAAAGATCTATATTTACTGCAGTAAATATTCACTCGGAATTTAAAGTGCCTTTCAAACTATAATTCTGTATTAGAATTCATATTATATTAGAGTTTTTAAATCACATAATAGGTGTTAAGTGTTCTGTCCTTATTTGCCCATGAGTCCTGTTATTTTTGGTATATGATTTAGCAAAATGTTAAAAGTTTTCAGGAACACTTACCACATTTTGCAGAATTTTCTATATATAGTAGTGTTTTAAAGCTTCCATTTAAAAGTAAATATATTTCTACAGTGAGCTATTTAAGAGAAAATATTAAATAACCAACACTGGGCAGCGCCTGTGGCTCACTGAGTAGGGCACCAGCCCCATATACTGAGCGTGGCAGGTTCAAACCTGGCCCTGGTCAAACTGCAACAACAACAAAAAATAGCCGGGCATTGTGGTGGGCACCTGTAGTACCGGGTACTCAGGAGGCTGAGGCAAGAGAATCGCCTAAGCCCAAGAGCTGGAGGTTGCTTTGAGCTGTGATGCCACAGCACTCTACCGAGGGTGATGAAATAAGAACCTATCTCTAAAAAAAATAATAATAAATTTAAAAAATAACCAATACTATAGTTAGTTCTCTGCTCTAATGAAAATCATGATGATAATACCTCAATGACTGAAATTAAGGAAATACTAGTCTAGCAGAAGCAATACATTAAACAAATGACCTTGTACTTTGCCATTACTTACCTGTTAAGCTCTTAAATCGAATTGCCATAAAATTCTACCAAATCTAGAGTTTTTCTCAGCCTAAAACTCTTTCTTCTAAAGACACTTTCATTATACTGAACTTCAAGGGGTTTCTCTCCAACTGCACCTCCTCTATCTGCTTTGCTGGCTTCTTTTCTCTCCTACCTCAACTATGGAATGTACCTCAAAGCTCTACTTCACTACACTGGGTGTTCCACAGCATTTCCACCCTGAACTACTTCCTCCATCAATAAAAAGTGAGGTGAATAAACTCTATGTTGTCTCTCAAACCTATACTCCTCTTTTGAGAAATCCCTTCCTCTGGGGCTTATTTCCCCAGATAGAAACAAAACCCTAACAGCAATGTTTATGTGTTTATGTTCATGACCCTACCATGAACTAACCAGAACAGTCCGTAGAACTGAGGACATATAAAGTCAGGAGCTATGAGATGAGAATGTTGGGCCATGCATTATTAATATATCAAAGCAATAAAAGTTTGCTATTAAGATAGTAATAATCTCCAAAACATCCATGGATTCGAAGCAATCCCTATTAGAGTGCCAGTTGACTTCTTTCTAGAAAGTAATACATAGTTCTGACATTTACAGGGAACCAAGGGATCCATCATAACCAAAACAATCTTGAGAAAGAACAAGGTTAGAGAACTCACACTTCCAAATTTTAAAATGTATTACAAAGCTATAGTAATCAAGACTGTGGTGCTGGTGTTAGACAGACATACAAACCAATGAAATTAGAATAGAAATGCAAAGGGAACCAATCAATTCAACATCCCACAACTGGTGCTTGGAGAGTTAGATAACTACATCCAAAGAAATAACATTAGACTTGTACCTTGTACCATATACAAAATTTAACTCAATGGATCAAGATGTAAATGTAAGAGCTACAATTATAAAAAGCTTAGAAAAAACACAAGAGTAAATCTTCATGACCTTGAATTTGGCAGCAGTTTCTTAGCTGTACACCAAAAGCATAAGCAACCAAAGAAAAAGCGGATAAAGTGGACTTCAAGACTAAAAACTTTTATGCAGGCGGCGCCTGTAGCTCAGTGGGTAGGGAGTCAGCCACATACACGGAGGCTGGCATGTTCAAACCCAGCTCGGGCCATCTAAAATCAACAATGACAACTACAATAAAAAAAAAGCCAGGTATTGCGGTGGGCGCCTGTAGTCCCAGCTACTTGGGAGGCTGAGGCAAGAGAATCACTTAAGCCCAAGAGTTTGAGGTTGCTGTGAGCTGTGACGCCACCAGCATTCTACCATGATGGTGACAGTAAGACTGTCTCAAAAAACAAACAAACAAACAAAAAAAAAACACTTTTAAAGTGTTTTTAAAAAGCACTTTTAAAGTGCTTCAAAGTATACCACTAAAAAAAATAAAAAGATCACATAAGATAAAGTGGATTTTTTTAAAAGGTAGAAAGAGGCCAAGAATGGTGGTTTCACGCCTTTAATCCTAGTGTTTAGAAGGTTGAATGAGAGGACTATGTGAGGCCAGGAGTTCAAGACCAGTTTGGGCAATGTAGCAAGACCCCCATCTCTATAAAGAAACAGAAAAATTAATCAAGCATGGTGACATGCCTCTGTAATCCCACCTACTCAGGAGGTTGAAGGAAGAGAATCACTTGAGCCAGGAATTTGAGGTTGCAGTGAGCTATGATGATGCCACCACATTCTAGCCCCAGCAACAGAGCAAAACCTTATCTCAAAAAAAAAAAAAAAAAAAAAAAAAAAAAAAATTTTTTTTGAAAATATAACCAATGAATGGGAGAAAATATCTGCAAATCATATCATTAAGGAGCTGACATCTAGAAAATATATTTTTTCTATAGCAAAAGGAAGAACTCTTATAAGTCAATAGTTTAAAAAGACAACCCAATTTAAGAACAGGTAAAGGATATAAATAAACATTTCTCCAAAGAAGATATGTAATTAGTCAAAAAGAACACAAAAAGATGCTCACCATCACTAATCATTGGGAAAATGCAAATCAAAACCACAAGGAGATACCACTTCATACTATAATCAGGAAGGAAGGGAGGGAGGGAGGAAAGAAGGGAGGGAGGATGTTGAGAAACCAGAACCCTTTTGCATTGCTGGTGGGAAGGTCAAATGGTGTAGCTGTTGTAGAAATGACATAGAGTTTGTAAAAAACAATTAAAAATAGGTGAGGCGCAGTAGCTGACACCTGTTAATTCTAACACTCTGGAAGGCTGAGGCAAGAGGATAGCTTGAGGTCAAGAGACCAGCCTGAGCAAATCAAGACCCCATCTCTCCTAAAAATAAAAAAATAACCTGGTGTGGTGCCACACACCTATAGTCCTAGCTACTACTCAAAAGGCTGAGGCAAGAAAATTGCTTGAGCCCAGGAGTTTGGGGCTACTGTGAGTTAGGCTGAGGCTATGGCCTGGGTGACAGAGTAAGACTCTGTCTCAAAAAAATTGAATAAATAAAATAAAATAAAACTTAAACATATGGAATTACAGTAATATCCAACAATTTCACTGCTGGGTATAGGTCTGACAATTAAGCACTTACATTGTCAACACTGTACAAGCAACTCAATAAACTTGCATAACTTTGGTATTTCAGTATCTCACAGTTATGTTTGTGTCAACATGTGGTGGCGTTTTACTGAATAGTATTCAGTATAGTTGTATGTTTTTGTGTGCTGTTGCAAAAATGTCGGAGCTTGAATTAGAGCAACAAACAAACATTGAATTTCTTGTTAAACTTTGCAAGGGTAGAAGTAAAATCAGGGACATGTTAGTCTAAGTTTATGGAGATAATGCCATGAAAATGGCAGTCTACAAATGGATTACCATATATACTCGAGGATAAGTCGAGTTTTTTTTCGGCACAAAATTTGTGATTTCATAGTAGTACTGAGTACACTGGATACTTTTTCCCCCCATTCTTGAGATACTTTACTAAGAAGAATATGTTCCAGCTCCATCCAGGTAAACATAAAAGATGTGAAGTCACCATCTTTTTATGGCTGCATAGTATTCCGTGATATACCACAATTTGTTAATCCATTCATGGGTTGATAGGCACTTGGGCTATTTCTATGTCTTGGCAATTATGAATTGGGCTGCCATAAACATTCTTGTGCAAATGTCTTTGTTGTAAAATGATTTTTGATCATCTGGGTATACATCTAGTAGAGGAACTGCAGGATCAAATGGTAGGTCTCGTTTTAGTTTCTTAAGTAGTCTCCAAACTTCTTTCTAAAAAGGTTGTATTGGCTTGCTTTCTCACCACAGTGTAGAAATGTTGCCTTCTCTCCACATTCATGCCAACATCTGTAGTTTGGGGATTTTGTTACATGGGCTAATCTTACTGGAGTTAGATGATATCTCAAAGTGGTTTTGAACTGCATTTCCCTGATGATTAAGGATGATGAGTATTTTTTCATGTGTTTGTAGGCCATGTGCCTGTCTTCATCAGAGAAGTTTCTGTTCAAGTCTCTTGCCCACATAGCAATAGGGTTATTTGTTCTTTTTCTTATTGATTAGTTTGAGTTTTCTATGGATTCTAGTTCTCAGACCTTTGTCGGAAGCATAACCTGCAAAAATCTTCTCCCATTCTGAAGGTTGTCTGTTTCCTTTACTTACTGTGCTCTTAGCTGTGCAAAAGCTTTTTAGTTTGATTGGATCCAAGTAATGTATTTTTAGTGTTGCTTCAATTCCCAGGGGTGGGGGGGTGGGGCTCTTCCTCATAAAGTGTTCTCCCAGGCCGATTTCTTCAAGTGATTTCCCTGCACACTCTTCTAGTATTTTTATAGTTTCATGACTTAAATTTAAATCTTTTATTCAGTGAAAATCAATTTTTGTTAATGGTGAAAGGTGTGGGTCCAGTTTCAGTCTTCTATAGGTCGCCAGCCAGTTCGCCCAGCACCATTTGTTAAACAGGGAGTCTTTCCCCCACTGCATGTTTGTTTTTGAGACAGAGTCTTATTATGTCGCCCTGGGTAGAGTGCCATGGCGTTATAGCTCACAGCAACCTCAAACTCTTGGACTTAAGCGATTCTCTTGCCTGAGCCTCCCAAGTAGCTGGGACTACAGGTACCCACCTCAATGCCCGGCTATTTTTTATTGCAGTTGTCATTGTTGTTTTAGCTGGCCTGGGCTAGGTTTGAACCCACCAGCCTCGGTGTACGTGGCTGGCACCGTAACCACTGTGCTACGGGCACCCAGCCAACCCCACCATCTCTTTGATAGGCTTGTCAAAAGTCAAATGATGGTAAGTAGCTGGGTTCATCTCTTGGTTCTCTATTCTGTTCCATAAATCTACCTGTTTTTGTTCCAGTACCATGCTGTTTTGATCACTATAGATTTACAGCATAACCTGAAGTCTGGTAACGTGATACCTCCTGATTTGTTTTTATTTCTGAGTAGTGTATTGACTATTTGAGGTTTTTCTGATTCCATATAAAATGAAGCACTATTTTTTCAAGCTCTTTAAAGTATGACAATGGTGCCTTAATAGGAATTGCATTAAATCTGTAGATTGCTTTGAGTAGTATGGACATTTTAACAATGTTGATTCTTCCCAGCCATGAGCATGATATGTTTTTCCATTTGTTAACATCTTCAGATATTTCTTTTTTTTTTTTTTATTGTTAAATTATAGCTGTGTATATTTTTGCAATCAAGGGGTACAATGTGCTGGTTTCATATACAATCTGAAATATTCTCATCAAACTGTTCCATGTAGCCTTCATGGCATTTTCTTGGTTATTGTATGTAGACATTTGTATTCTGCCTTTAGTAAGTTTCGCCTGTACCCATTCCAAGATGCACTGTAGGTGTGGCCCTACCCCTTACCCTCTCTCCATCCTAACCTTCCCCCTCCCTTCCCCTTCCTTGGCCCTTTCCCCATATTCTTGTGCTATAGTTGGGTTACAGCCTTCATGTGAAAGCTATAATTTAGCTTCATAGTAGGGCTGAGTACATTGGATACTTTTTCTTCCATTTCT